>CM024757.1:129287179-129487179 GCA_014218235.1 Colocasia esculenta
TATCTTTTATTTTTCAAAGTGTATCTAATCTAAAAGCAATGATTTATTAAATGAAAAATCTAACATGTGTTCTAACCCCAATATCAACTAACAAATTATTTATGGATGAAATAGAAAATAGAAATTAAAATCAATGTGCACATTTTTATAGACAATGGTTGTCTAAAATTACTATATGTATGAAATTTAACTCAAAAAATTATGTGGTTATCAGTGTGCACACTCGGGTTTTGTTTGATACGGGTGCCACTCACTCGTTCATTTCCGAGCGGTTCGCTAGGCAGTTAGCTCTAGAGTCAGGCGTAGAGTCTGAGGAGTTAGAGGTCCCTTTGTCTGTGCACACCCCTGCAGGTACGGTATCGACTAGGAAGTGCTTTTCGTCGTTACCTGTGTGCATTGAGGATAGAATCCTCAAAGGGTGTTTCTTCTTGCTAAAGATGAAGGACTATGATGCTATTCTTGGTCTGGATTGGCTAGAGGAGCACTATGCGTTAGTAGATTGTCATGGAAAGAGGATTGTTTTCCGCATTCCTGGTGAGGATGAGTTCTCTCATCCCTTGCCAAGGAACTTGGCGGGAAAGTTGGTCATCTCTGCCATGAAGGCGATGCGCATAGTAAACAAGGGTTGTGACACTTTTCTTGCCAGCGTGGTATTAGTACCAGAGGCTGATGAGTCACCTACTCTTGCAGAGATCGAGGTAGTGCAGGATTTTCCAGACATTTTTCCCGATGATTTGTCTAGTTTGCCACTGGATAGAGAGATAGAGTTTACCATTGAGTTGCTATCGGGCACCTCTCCTATCTCGAAGGCTCCATATCGGATGGCATTTTCGGAGTTAGCCGAGTTAAGGAGGCAGTTGCAAGAGTTGCTAGATAAGGGATTTATTCACCCTAGTGTTTCCCCTTGGGGCGCACCTGTATTATTCGTCAAGAAGAAAGACGGGTCACTTAGGTTATGCATCGATTATAAGAAGCTAAACCAAGTGACAGTGAAGAACAGGTATCCCTTACCTCGTATTGATGATTTGTTTGACCAGTTACAAGATGCATCAGTCTTTTCTAAGATTGATTTGCGATCTGGTTATCATCAGTTGAGGATTCGGAGTGAGGATGTGTCCAAGACGGCATTCAAATCCCGTTATGGACATTATGAGTTTTTGGTTCTTCCTTTCGGATTGACCAACGCCCCTACAGCGTTCATGGATCTCATGAACAGGATGTTTAGGCCGTATCTAGATAGCTTTGTCGTAGTGTTTATTGATGATGTGCTGGTCTACTCTTCGGACGAGGCCACACACTGTCAGTATTTGAGGGTAGTATTAGAGGTTCTCCGTGAGCACAAACTATATGCTAAGTTCAGCAAGTGAGATTTCTAGTTGCGCGAGGTTCATTTCCTCGATTATGTTATCTCCGGTGCTGGTGTTGCAGTTGACCCAGCAAAGGTCCAGACAGTTATGGATTGGGAGATTCCGAAGACCCCTTCGGAGATTCGTAGTTTTTTGGGTTTGGCTGGTTACTATCGGCGATTCATTGAGGGATTTTCATCCATCGCCGCCCCATTGACTCAACTCACCAGAAAGGGGGTGAAGTTTGTCTGGTCTGAGAAGTGTGAGAGTAGTTTTCAATTGTTGAAGACTAAGCTCATGTCAGCTCTGGTGTTAGTCTTACCGAGCGGTATAGAGGGTTTTGCTATCTACATGGATGCGTCTCGGATTGGCTTAGGCTGTGTGCTAATGCAGCAAGGAAGGGTAGTGGCTTATGCTTCTCGTCAGTTGAAGGAGCATGAGAAGAACTATCCGACTCATGATTTGAGCTCGCAGCAGTGGTTCATGCACTAAAGATCTGGAGGCACTATCTTTATGGTGTCAGATTTGAGGTGTTTACCGACCACAAGAGCTTGAAGTATCTTTTCTCCCAAAAGGAATTAAACCTGAGGCAGAGAGATGGATTGAGTTCTTGAAGGACTATGACTTCGACCTTCAGTATCATCCTGGGAAGGCGAACGTCATAGCGGATGTTCTGAGTAGAAAGAGACCATCTCTCCAGCAGGACTGGAAGATGTTGGAGGATGCGGCTTGCGCGTTGTCTGAGTTAGAGCCATCGCTATGTCAGGCTTTCGTAGCTCAGCTATCCCTTAGATCCTCAATTTTGGATGAGGTGATCGAGCAACAGAAAGCCGACCCTAGACTCCTATAGTTAGTGGGCAAGGCAGGCATTGCTCATGATGAGGACGGTGTGATTAGATTTCATCACCGAGTGTGTGTCACTGATTTGGTAGATGTCCATGAGAATGTGTTAGCGGAGGCTCACAGGTCGAGATTCTCTATTCATCCGGGTAACACTAAGATGTACCAGGATTTGAAGAGGTTCTATTGGTGGTCTGGCATGAAGAGGGATGTGGCAGATTATGTATCCCGGTGTTTAGTATGCCAGCAAGTGAAGGCCGAGTGACAGCGACCATCCGGCCTTATGCAAAGGATGGAGATCCCAGTATGGAAGTGGGAAGCTGTCACGATGGACTTTGTTTCGGGTTTGCCTCGATCTAGAAGGGGCAATGACTCGATTTGGGTAGTGGTAGATAGATTCTCGAAGACTGCGCATTTCTTGCTTATGAAGAAGAAGCAGTCGGTTGAGAGTTTAGCTAGATTGTATGTTAGTAGTGCGATTAGATTGCATGGTGTGCCGAAGTCGATCATTTCGGATCGAGATCCGAGATTTACTTCGAGGTTGTGAAAAGGTCTTCAGGATGCGTTAGGTTCGGAGCTGAAGCTCAGTTCGACGTTTCATCCCCAGACAGATGGACAGTCTGAGAGGACTATCCAGACGCTCAAGGATATGTTGAGAGCATGTGTACTGGATTGGAAGGATGATTGGGAGCGTCATCTACCTCTAGTGGAGTTCGCATACAACAACAGCTTTCATGCGAGTATTGGTATGGCTCCATTTGAGGCGTTGTATGGAAGGCCTTGCAGATCTCCTTTATGTTGGGAGGAGACCGGTGATAGGCAGTGATCGGTCCGGAGTTAGTTCAAGAGACTTCAGATAAGGTCCAGCTTATCAGGAAGAGGCTTGTTGCGGCACAGGATAAGCAGAAGAGCTATGCCGACAACAGGAGGAAGGATTTGGAGTTCGAGGTGGGTGAACATGTCTTCTTGAAGATATCACCTACTCGTGGTGTCGTCATATTTGGTAGGCATAGTAAGTTGAGCCCTAGATTCATTGGCCCGTATGAGATTCTCAGACGATTGGGTAGCGTGGCATATGAGCTAGCTTTACCCCCAGCTTTAGCTAGTGTTCATCCCGTTTTCCACGTTTCTATGCTAAAGATGTATGTCCGAGATCTATCTCATGTGATTAGTCATGAGCCAGTGGAGATTCAGCCAGATTTGTTGTATGTGGAGCAACCAGTAGCTATTCTTGACTGGAAGGTTCAACATCTCCGGAACAAGGGTATTGCGTCGGTGAAAGTTCTATGGCGGAACTTCTCGCGAGAGGAGGCTACTTAGGAGCTTGAGGATGCGATGAGGAAGAAGTATCCCCTTTTGTTTGAGTAGTGTCGTTCAACTTCGAGATCGAAGTTTCTTTAAGGGGGAGAGGGTGTAAGGCCCTCGAATTTTGTTGTATTACTTTATTAGGTGTAAATAATTCATGCTTGTGTATGCATAGATGTACATATCTACGTACGTATTAACTAGTTATACTTATGTGTGCATGTGTATAATTAGTTGTAAATAGTGTATGGATTGCATGGTGGTAGTGTGTACATGATAGTATATATATGGCATCTATATATAAGTATAAGTTAAGCATGGTTTCTGCATGTTTTAAGTTCTGGCCGAAGGGCCAAATTGGCGTCAACATGGATGGACGTCCATGATGAGTCAGCGTCCACCTCGATGGACGCCAATACTTAAATAAACGGCCATGTATGTGGGCGTTAATATCTCTGACCTGCATGCGTTGTAGACCCCGAAATTCTGGGGGCAAGCAAGCCCAGCCATTGGGGAGATGTCCCCAACGGCTATCAGGCCATCCCATCACCCCTCCGGGATATCACAAACCCATTCTCCTATAAACCAAACTCCTTCTGCACCAGAAGAGCTCTCTTGACTCTTTTAAGAGAGGAGAGAAACCCTAGCTCTGGACTGAAGGAAACCTGAAGTTTGCATTCTTTGATCCGGCAATTTGGAGCTCATCCGGTGACCTACAGCAACTGGAAGCTAGCTGGAGCCTATTGGAAGGCTTCCCCGACTCCAACCTGCTGTGGAGATCGACCAAGAACCTGGAGCAAGAAGATTTTGGAGGCTTCTTGGGACTACCCAAGGAGAGCTTCATCAACCTCTTTGATCCCTTTGAAGATTTATTTAGAGGCAAGTAACCCATACATTTCGTCCATGTATGAGTCTAGTAGGGTTTTACCATTTTTACAGATTTTTCCTCGTGTCCTGGATCCCCCAAATTCTCTTGTTCATGGAGCTCGGGTCTGTGTTTTTGTTCAGACCTGAACTTGACGGCAAGTTCTCTTGCCGTTAAGATCTTCAGTTGGCGGCATGCGACAATGCCGTTAAGCTCCGTTAACGGCCAGACTATGTCGTTTAAGTTTTTCAGGACAGAACAGTGAGTTGTTCTCCCTTCCATATGATTAATTTCTGAAGTGTTTTCGCATGAGGATATAATGTAATCATATATGTTATGTAAAATAGACAATGCGATGTGTGTGGAATTTTCTGTGCTTTTTGGTGAATGGCATGAATTGTTAGACTTATTGAAATACATGTTTGGAAAATGGATTATGCATGTTCACCTACTGTCTACATGATCCCTGAAGAGTGGAATGCCCTAAATTTTTCTAAACTGTGCATATACGTATCAGTCCATGCCCTGCAATTTTGAGAATTTTTCCATGATTGTGGGATTTACTGTAATTTCTGTTTTGGAAATAGAAGACATGCGTAGGATGCGTAAAATTTACAGTAAATTGTGTGTTGTGCAATAAATCAGGAGAAAATTCCTGTGATGATGTGTATGTTAATTTCAGGGCTGTGAACTGTCAAACTGGATATTCATGTTATGTTCCATGATAAATTGAATTATGAATGGCATGAAACTGAATGTTTTAATTTCTGTAAATGTAATATGACTCAGAAAAATCTGGAAATTTGTATGTGTGGTCATGAACCTGCAATTAGTGTGTGGTTAAAATTTCATGATATTTGGATTACTATAAAGGGGTATTATGAAATTCCCATGTGAAAACATGTGATAAATGCATGCTATCATGAATATGATTTGATGATGTGTTTGCCAACCTGATTAATGTGAGCTACAGAATGTTTGATTTCTGTCAACATTAGTATCATGATTATGAAAACAGAGCCATGTGTATAAGTGAGAAAATGTAAAGACATGTGTAATATGTGTGTTAAAATCGGAATGTGTAATGTGTAAGACTGTGCCATGTGTGACACTGCTTCCATAGAGGGCCGTGGAACCGTACCGTGGAAAAGTCCCCATGGGAAGGTTCAATGTGTTAAGATCCTAAGGGCATTAGGATGAAATCCTGGAGGTGGACAAGTACCACTGGTTAGGGTGGAGACTTGTTCTCCCGGTCTGCGCAGTCCAAGAGTCATCACTGCATTGCCTAGGTGACGTCTATGTGTATGTGTTATATGATGTGTCCTTCTAATGGTGGTTTGGACTATGTGTCACGGCACTAAATTGTGAAATGTGAATGTGACTATGTGTAAATTGTGTAGTGTGAATATGTGTAAATGTGCAATGTGTAAAAAGAGAACTATGTGAATGAGTGATTATGCAAACATGTGAAGCCAATAAGTTAGATTGTGAAATTGTGATCCATGATACATTAACGTGAAATTATGTTACAACAGCAACCTAGTTGTGTTTATAAGAATGTTTTATATGTGTAAAAATGTGTAGAATCCATGTTAGGAACAATTCTTGCTTATGTGTAAACGTTTCCATGTTTAAGTGCTATCACGTTGTAGTTTAATCGAGAATGTAGCTCTCATGTGATAGGATGTGAATTGCTAAACCCATGTCAAAACAGCAACCTTAATGTGTATGAAATGATAAATTGCATGTGCAAGAATGTGTAGAAACTATGATAGGAATGTTTCCTTTTATGTAGGCAAGAATCCCATGTGTGGTTACTTCCATGTTGTAGCTTGATTTGAAATATAGATTTCATGTGATTGAATGTATAGAAAGCATGTGATAGGATATTTATTTTGGAATGGTTTAAATCATGTACCATGTGTCTTAAATTTTGTAGAATTATCATGATAGGTTGTCTTCATTAATGTCCAAGCATGCTATATGTTTTGCTTTGCAAATTGGAATGAAAAACCTACGGTGATATATGCATGTATGAGGTGTGTGGTGTTATTTGCTGAGTCTTTTAGACTCATTCCTTGCTTCGGCGTACAGGTTTAGTTGGTGACCCTACATCATTAGAGGAGACCGTGGAGAGTGACTCCGAGTGTGGCGAGTAGCCTGGCAGAGTCGTCATCGTGACATTTTGCTTTCATTGTATGTAATTGAGGCATTGTAATGAAACTATTATGTAATTGTGGACATGCTATGTAATCTAATTTTTTGCACTTTACTTACGTGGACTTTAGTTATCTTTAAATTGTCATTTGAATCATGTATGTTAAATGTGGATGATGAAATGAAGACAAGTAGTTCTTTTGTTTCCGCTACTCTGTATTTATATTTATGAGCATCTCAATCGTATGTTATTGTTTGGGTAAATGCCCCACTGTGATAATGTTCACTATACCGACGTAGGTTGGTATAACCGTACCGGTATAATGAGGGTCGTCACACTAGTACTCGCTTTATACCCTTTTCTTGCAACTGCCTCGCGTTCCGATATTCCGCGTCGGGGCGTGACAAGTTTCATCAAATAAGATATGCACAGATTGTTCTATAGTTAATGTTCTTCTATTGAAAACTTTATAACCTCTAGGTTTGAAATATATCCTAGCAGAAATCCTTCATCACTTTTAGCATCTAATTTTCCTAAGTTATCCTTACCATTATTTAAAATGAAACACTTACAGCCAAAAGGTCGAAGATGACTGATATTGGCTTCTTTTCCTTGTAAAGCTCATAAGGGTCTTCTTTAGAATAGGTCTGATCATGCACTGGTTGATGATGTAGCAGGCTGTCTTGACTGCCTCTACCCAGAAGTAACTTTGCAAATTGTATTCATTCAGCATAGTTCTGGCCATATCTAGCAGTGACCTATTTTTCTTCTGCTACTACTCCATTCTGTTGAGGTGTTCTTGGTGCTGAAAAGTTATGCTCAATTCCATTTTCTTCACAAAACTTCATGAACTTCTCATTCTTGAATTCTCCACCATGATAGGATCTAATGCTTACAAATT
Source organism: Colocasia esculenta (assembly GCA_014218235.1). Lineage (NCBI taxonomy): Eukaryota > Viridiplantae > Streptophyta > Magnoliopsida > Alismatales > Araceae > Colocasia > Colocasia esculenta. Next base: position 129,294,595 of record CM024757.1, read on the forward strand.
GAAATTTCTGGTTCTTCTGAACAATTTTGCTGAATTTCTGAAATGCTTGAAAAGCTTCAGATTTGGCTTCTAAGAAAGATACCCAAGTGTATCTTGAGTAGTCATCTACTATCACATAGCCATACATTTTACCTCCAAGACTAACTGTCCTTATAGGTCCAAACAAATCCATGTGAATTAATTCTAAAGGTTTGGAAGTTGTAACAATTGTCTTGGACTGAAATGAAGTCTTGGTCTGCTTTCCTTTTGCACAAGCTGAACATATTCCAGACTTCTTTACTTTTATCTTGGGAAGACCTTCAATTAGATCATGTTTTATCAATTTCTTGATGACTGAAGTACTTGCATAACCTAGTCTTCTGTGCCACAAATCAGACTCTTCACTTTTGGTGGTTGCAAGACATAGATTTACTTCTTTTAATTCTGCTAGTTGCAATGTGTATAAATTCTTCGCTCTTTGGACTTCAAACACTATTTTGTTGTCTTTCTGAATAACACACTTATCATTCTGAAATTTACTGAATGCCCTTTATCACACAACTGACTGATACTTATCATATTATACTTCAAACCTTCTACATACATGACATCTTCAATTAGGTTCTTTCCCTTAGTGCCAATTGTTCCACATCCTAACACTTTTCTTTTCCATTATCACCATAAGTGACTTGACCAATTTCATCTCTAAAGGTTGTGAATAGCTTCCTATCTCCTGTCATATGCCTTGAGCATCCACTATCCAAGTACCATTTGGATGCCCTCAGCGGACCCTGCAAATAAAGCTAAGTTGTAACTTTTGGTACCCAAATTTTCTTGGGTCCTTGATGGTCAGTTTTAGGAATCCATCTCAAGTGTCTGGTGGTGCATGTGCTAATGGTGTGTCCTAATTGATTACAATGACTACAACATAAATTAAAAGCTTTCTTCATATGTGCAATATTGTTGAATTTCTGTTTTTGTTTGTACACATGCTGATTTACCTTTTTTGGATTTTTAATTCCTTCTTCTGTTATAAATTTTGGGGTTAGATACACTTTAGGACGAACAATATCTTCTTCATTTAGTGGGTGTGTGTATCCTAATCCATATTTTTTCTTTCCTGTTCTAGAACCTTTTATATTAACAAACAGGGAGGTTTTACAATTAGAATCTTTTCTATAGTAGCTTTCAGGTAATTATTCTCCTCTTGTAATTTTTCTTCATCTTTAAGTTCTTTAAGGTTATATTCAATTTCCAATATCTTGCTGTTTTTATTCTTTAAATCTTCGCACAACATTTCATTAGCACTTTTAGTTTCATTTAAACTTTTACTTAACCTTTCTGCTTCATTTTTTAGAAAGGTGTTAGCCTTTTCCTGTTTAGTAGGTTTAGTTTAACTATCTTCATTTGTTTTACTACTATTTTATATTTTTCATAAAGTTCATTAAAAGCATCTTCAAGGCTATCAGAATCCGATTCAGAACAAGAAGTAAAGCAAGTTTTTGAATTTACCTGCTCTAGCCCTGCCATGAGGGCTAGGTTTGCCTTCTCTTCACCTTCAGATTTTGTACTTGATGATTCTGAACTTGTAGCTTCTTCGTTGTCCCAAGTTGCTGCCATTGCCTTTTTCTTGAATTTTTTGAACTTCTTTTCTTTGCCTTTCTTCCTGTCAGATCTTTCTGCTTGATCGTTTTTCTTCAGCTTGGGACATTCAGATTTGTAATGTCCAGGTTGGTTGCACTCATAACAAGTTGGCTCCTTCTTCTTATCTTTCTTAAAAAATCATTTTGAGCCAAACTTCTTCTTCTTTGCAAGGATTCTCTGCAACTTTCTTGAAAGCATAGCCTCATCATTACTGTCATCTAATTTTTCTTTAGAATCTTCAGATGAAGAGGTATCAACAATCTTCAAAGCATTTGACATTTTCTTTTTTGAAGAATTTTTAGAAAACCTTTCCATATTAATTTCATGAACCATGAGGGATCCTATTAGTTTATCAATAGACAATTGTGTTAAATCATGAGCTTCCTCAATGGCTGTGACTTTAGGTGTCCATACATTAGTTAGAGATCTTAGTATATTTCTAACTGTTTCTTCATTTGTTAGGACTTTCCCTAAAGAGCTTAATTCAACAATTATATTTGAGAATCTGTTATACATTTGAGTTATGTTCTCATTAAGGAGCATTTTAAACTGTTCACATTGGGATACAAATATATCTATCCTAGTTTGTTTAACCCTATCAGTACCTTCATAAGTTACTTGAAGTTTATCCCACATTTCTTTTACTGTTTTACAGGCTGAAAGTCTGTTAAATTCTCTTTTAGACAATGCACAACAGAGATAATTTTTAGGTTTGTAATTTAATGACATATTTCTCTTATCAGCTAGTGAAAGACCAGAAGAACAAGACTCACCAATGATTTGGAAGTCACCTTGTTCCATTACCTACCATAGGTCGAAGTCAGTACCTCTGATGAAGCACTCTATTCACATCTTCCAATATTGATAGTCTTCACCATCAAAGAATGGTGGCCTTGTAACATATTGTCCTTCATAGTTGTGAGCTTCAGATGCCATTTCTTCTCAAATCTTTTGGATTCTTCCGAGAAGACCTCGCTCTGATACCACTTGTTAGATTGAAATGGCACTAAGAATGTCCTAGAGGGGGGTGAATAGGACTTCTTTGTTTAAAAACTTTTCTTCTGAAATGAACAACACTAAATAAATTTTTTAGAACTTAGTATGGTGTGTGTGATTCAAGTGTAAACATGACGTAAACAATCACACAGAAATGCACAGAGATTTATCCTAGTTCGGCCCTTCCTATATGGAAGTCCTACGTCCAATCCTCAAGTCAACCACTTGAGATTTTCACTATCTGCCAATAAATTGGCCTTCTCTCATCCTTGAGAGGAATTACACACCCACTTGCTCCCTTAGCAAGTCTTCCCTAAATAGGGGTACAACAATTGTCTTCACAAGGCCCTCCCAACACAGGAGGGGAAATGCAGAAACAGACTTCTGCAGAAATACACAACAAATAGATAGTAAGACAATTGAGTGTTTGCCTCAAAGCTGAGCACAAACACACCGAATTCAGAAGGACTTTGATGGATCAGAAATAAAACCCAAATCCTATCTGAATGAGAAGGGTGGACTTCAGAAAAGTAGGCAGTTACAATTGCCACCCGAACACAAGACTTCTAAGAGACTCAAAGAGCTTTAGAGAATTTTTGTTGAAATGGGAAGCTCTTTCACTGGACTTGCAAGAAGGCTTGTGAATTCTAGCTTTTTGAAATGTGGAGCTCACTGGAATTTTCAATGGCTTAAGTAGCTTCTACTATCACTCTTGTTATTGTCTTTCAAACTTCAGTTCCTTTTATATTCTTCAAAATATAGCCGTTTGAAAGATGGTCGTTGGAAATGTGGCCATTTGCAATCTAGTCGTTTGAAGATAACTCTAGAATCCTTTAGATCTTGATGAGCTTGTTATCCAAGAGTTCTTCAGTTTTGCTTCTTTCCATGGTCTTCAGAAGAGGTGCAGTCTTTACAGCTAGAAGATTAGCTCTTTCTCTCTCGAAGTGGATTGTGAAGGAGGCATGCTAAAATCATGCTTCAATAAATGTCTACAGCAAGGACAAGACAAAAAGAAAAGGGATCTCCATACCTTGGAGGTAGGTAAGTCAGAGGAGAATAAAAGAAGGTATGGAAACCTCAAATAGGCATGCTTTCAGACAGAAAAGGGAGTCAGACAGATATGCTAAAAAGTAGGGTATGGGTCTGACAGTGGTAGGTGAGTCTTGTCAGATGCCATGCGCCTGAGAATTCATAAATGCACTGTATCTATTGTATCCAAGAAAATCCGAAACAAAGACATGAAGAACACAAAGCTCAGTTCAAAATATTTCAAAATAGTCTGCACAGAATTTAGATGAAATTGTAAGTATAATACAACTTGTCTGATAGAGAATAATAATAAAATAATGACAATTTGATGGATCAATAAATGAAGATCTTATTAGAAACTATATCCAAGATGATTAGGAAACAAGATTAGATTGGAGTTTATTAGACTTCAGAAAAAATATGTACAGAACTAACAGTGAAGTCGAAAGTAAAAGATCATACAATTCGACTGAAGAAATAAGTGATTCGACTTCAATATGAACTATACTTGAATACAGAAGTCGGAGAAAAAAAATAATTCGATTTTAACAAAGCTTAGAAAGAGTAATTTGACTTCAGCAGTTGGATATAATGGAGATCGATTTCTAAAGCATTCGACTGTAAGAGTCGAAGTCGACAGTCGAATCATGTATAGCTGTATGAACTTAGAAAATTTTCAGGATGGTTTTGACTTCAATTCTTAAGGAGTCAGAGTCAACAGTCGGAGTCTGAAGTCGGATACAGTATGATGTACTAAGAGTCTGTGGACTTAGAAAAAATTTTGGCGATGAAGTTTATCACACAGTTGTATGCATATATATTTTGTGATACATTTATTTTGTAGATAGTCTATTTAAAGATTTTGTCATAGAAAAAACATGATATATACTATATCTTCAAAGTCTTATGGGGTGTTTGGAAACATTTTTTTAAAAGAAAGCTATTTCTCCTTCAAAATTTAATGATGTGTTTGTTTTAACACAAATTTTAAAATTTTAAAAAAACCAGTCCAATGCGTTTGGTACGGAAAACAGTATGGGGAGGGAGGGGGGATCCGGGGGGGGGCGCGATACAGCCGGCGGGGGAGAGGAGGAGGAGAGGGCGTCGGCGCGGCGAGGGAGGGGGGGTGCCCCGCGGTGCAGGGGGAGAGGAGGAGGAGGAACGCCGGCGGGGCGGGGAGGTGGGGGGATGAGGGGGGGCGCAGGTGAGGGCACCGGAGGGCCGAGGCGAGGGAGGCGGAGGGCGTGGGGGCGGGGGCGAGGGAGGGGACGGCGCCGGTGGGGAGGGCGCTGGGGGGCTAAGGCGAGGGAGGGGGAGGAGGAGGGTGAGGGAGGCGGGTGGGAGGGATGGGGGAGGAGCGCCCGCAGGGGGGGGGGGGCAGGAACGACGCCGGCAGGGAGGCTCTGGGGGGGCGGCCCGGCCGGGGGCGAGGGAGCGGGAGGAGAAGGCCGGAGGGCGAGGGAGGCGGTGGGGGTGAGGGGGGAGAAGGTTCGCAGGGGCGGGGGGCGGGGATGGTGCCTGCAGGGTGGGCACTGGGGGTCGGGGGGGGGACATGGGGGGCCGCCGGGGTTGGGGGGGGGGCAAGGCTGGGGGCCACTGGAGTTGGGAGGGTGGGGGCGGCTGGGGGCCGCCGAGGCTGGTGGGGGGGGGGGGGGGGGGCTTGAGAGAAAGAGAGAGAGATTGCTTTTAAAATAAAAATAGGTTAGGATTTGTTTTTTTTTTTGGAAGAGATTTACATAGGGTAAAAATTTTGCACTAAAAAAAAATTACTTACCAAACACCTCTTTGTGTCTGTCTTCTCTCTTTTTAAAATTTTAGAGAAAAAAGAGACAAAAAATTGTAACCAAACACCCTATTAGATTTTCTTAGGGGTAGTTGCTCAACAAATATTACTTAGCATCCTAATTCCAACATTATTCTTGAAGGAACTTTTAATGGACGGCGACATGAGACCAACTCAGAGGCTAGTTCTGGCATGTCAACAAGCTGCCCAACGGCTAGAAAGAGCTCTGGAAGCGACTAAGAAGATTAAAAAGGTGACCAACAATAATGGAAAGAGAAGATATAACCATGGCAAGAAGGCAAACCAGCCAATGAAGCGTAACGATGAGATTTTTAGAATCATTTGCCTCCATTGTCACAAGCCAGGTCATGCGGCCAAAGAGTGTTGGCGAAGCATTGGTGCATGTCTACGTTGTGGCGATCTGGAGCATCAAATGCGAGACTGCTCTCTTCTAAGGGAACCACCAACTAACACAAAAGATCTCAATTTCATGACAAGAGGGAACTAGCCAAACGGTGATAAAAGAAATATAAGAAAAGCAAGAAGAACGACATACAATTAGCCCTTATTCGCAAAGGACGATGCGAGAACTGTAATAGGATAGGCCACATATCGGAGGAATGCTGGAGGAAAGCAGGCGCTTGCCTACGCTGCGGAAATCGCAATCATCGCATTGCCGAGTGCCCTATACTTAAGGAGCAGGAGAAAGAGAAATGCCGACTGGGCAAAAGAGGCCTAGCCAACTTCAAGCTGTGCAGGAAGTTGAGACCACCGAGGAGGGTGGAGTCATGGAAGGTAACTCTAAACTTACCCTGATTACTACCTTTAGCAGAGTGAGGATTTATATTAACTGAAGTAGTCGTGGAATTTGACCAAATTCTTATATTGTGAAAGGAGTGGGGAGGATGTAGTAATCCGGAAAATTTAAATACTTAAAATTTCGAAATAATAATTTCTTTAAAATCGAAATAATAGAAACATACGTACCACTATCGTATGTGCATGAATATATCGGAAAATTTCGTAAAAATTATAAATCAACCCCAAAACATTATTCCTAAGTATTCCACTAAGAAATTCATGCAACGAAAATACGATTGGCCAAGTGTACGTCACAATGTGACTAATTATCTAAATTAGGAAACTAAGTCGGAAAACTGTTAACACGGAAACATAATGCGCTCATAAATTAAATGAACATATCGGAAAGACTTCCAACATCATGCATTGATGACCCATTATCGGAATTGGACCTATGGACCTCCTATAGCCCACGAATAAATTCAAGTAAGGAAAAATATAATAAATCTGAAACACTATTATTCCCTAATTAAAAGGGGAAATTCCCATAAGTTAAATTCCATTAAATAATGGGTTTTAATAAATGGACCCTCTAAAAATTATTGGGCCAAAATAGGGATTTTAAAAAGGAGAATAATAGGAAAATACCCTAAATTCGTAACTTAAATATTACCTAAATAGAAAAGGGGTATTAAAGCATTAAAATAAGTAATCTGAGTTGGAATTGGATTCCTAAACCTACCCCAATTGCTTGGCCACAAATTTAGATCCCATCCTAACCAAATTAGGAGTTGGCAAGTTTGGAAGGAGGAAAGAAATATGGAAATCTCAGAATTAAATAGGAGTTAGAGTTCTATTAGGAAATAGAAACTCAACAAGCTTAAATACTCCTTAAACACTCCATGGCCGGCCCTAACACATTGCTGGGGCTTGCTGAACGTGGAGAGGAGGCCAAGGAAGGGAGAAGGCTTGATCAAGCTTCATCCCGTGTTCTTCAAGTTCTAGCCCTAGAAGAGAAAAAGAGTCAAAGATAGGCATTCTCATGAGCAAAAATCATAAACCCTCGTCTGTAGATTGTTCCAATCATCAGGAACAAAAGTCCTCTAGTTTCATATTTTTCCATCGAGCCAAACTTTTCTTCTTGATTTTTGAAGTTTTGCAACTAGCATGACCCCGAACCCTCTTCTTAATTCTTGTTCTCTAGGTATACTCGACCCCATGATATCAAATTTTAACTGGAGATACTGATGATAGTTAGGCTTCGTTTGCCCTAGAAAGCCCAATTATCATCCACCATGTTGCTCGAACTAAATCTTTCATCTCAACTATACACTGTTCTATGTTCTTCGTGAATACACTGATTGAACCTTGTCGAAACCATGTTTGTTTTCAAATTCCTATCTACTATAAGTACTCTTGCCTGTCTAGAGTCGTTTAAAATTGGTTTCATGAATTTTCATCGTCTGTACTATTTGTTATTAATTTTTGAATAACCCTATGTCAAAACAAGGAAGGTTTGGACCACAATCCAAGACCTGTCCTTTTCCCGCCCGGACTCAGGTGCAGGACCTGAGAATGTGACGGCCCGATAGGCCACTTTCTCAGGCGGATCGCGATAGAGAACCCGTCATGTTCTGAACATGATAGGTGCTGGCGTCGCGTTCTGACAGCCTGCACTGCCCAACCCATCGCGTTCTGTGTAAACCCCTGTCGCGTTCCGACCTGATCCTGTCGCGACCCTTACATGGGTACGTCGCGACCTGGGACTTTTGCATGAAAACCCACGAATTGTGATGCTATAACTTCCTACAGTGTTGGTACCCTTTCTTAACATTCATACACGTAGTAATATACACCTGTTATAATTAAATATATATTGTATGATTTAAAATACATGCACATGACTTCATTTATCTATGATTTCTCTTACACATGCACACACTCTGAACCATCTATTATGGCTTAACTTGGCATGAAAAGATCTCATAAAATATCTCATAATTTATTCCAATTATATATTTAAATTGCCCTATTTTAAACGGACTCACCTTCGTTTCTCGTGATGTTTTTACTGACGTTCCACTGTTCTAGAATTCCTCTAGAATGTCAGGCACTTGTTTATCTACACACTTTTCTCTTGACTTGGACGAACGCTCCATCAGATACTCCTTCTGCCGGATAAGTGAATCCTTGTTCAAGGCCTCTGTAAGTCTCCTCTGTCCATGGATTCCCACATGGTCGACGAGCTGGTTGTACCCTAACACCTATGATACCCTTTAGGGATCAACATGATCCAAACGGCTACTAGAAGTTCGCCCTTATCTTGAATCACACCGGACCTTTGGACCTGTGCATAACATGGCCAGCGAAAAGGTATTGAATTCCACCTGACTGCCAACACCAATTGCGCGTGTTGTGCAACTATTACTATCTCCTGTCTACTCGACGTGTTATGTGCAAAGTCCCTTAGTTCTCATCTATACTCTACTCACTTGTCTATTCACGTTCGCTCTACTATCTCGTCTATTCATCTAGTACTCTCATCTATTTCTTGGTACTCTCTATTGGCCATCTATTGATTGCCTAAAGATAAACAAAATAACTAATGCCTGCGCAATAGGGCCCCGATCTGGTCATGGGAGGAGCTCCCGAAAAGTGCCATTTGCCCATGGGAGTTAACATGATTAGGATGTCAGCATTACATCCAAGTGCCATTTAATAAACAAAACAAAGTGCTATGTTCTCTCGTTGTCCTTTGACAACAAAGTGCCATTTAACAAACAAAACAAAGTGCTATGTTCTCTCGTTGTCTATTGACAACAAAAGTGCTATATTCTCTCTCGGCTATCTACGGATAACCAAAGTGCAATTACTATCTCGATTGACAAAAGTTAATCAAAAGTGCTATACTATTTCATTGATGAAAATCAATCAAAGTTCAATTTACTCTCTATATGGCCAATTACTTTCTCTCTCCTTGCTATACATGTTGTTTTCCATTACTTGACATTGACGTTTCTTGCTATCGTGTTGACATCGTTTTCTATCGTGACTTGACTTTAATCATCGTGCTATACTTGATTCATCTGCTATTTGAACCATGTTACTTGTGCTATTACTTTCTGAACTTCACATGAATCTATCTATCTCTTGATACTCTGTCGTTTAAAACGTTAATCATTTAAAGCATACTTGATCCTTAGATTTAAGTCCTACTGGGCATTATCACTCACCCTTCGTTATTTGTTATTGTGTCTCAAGTAAGATAGATGACGTTACTCACACCAATGGGGTAGGACCCGAGTGACGAGCGATCTGGAGTCAAGTCAAGAAGTTACCCTAGTACCATGGAGTCTAGTAGTTATTGCTTTAGATTTCTTTTCAATGTAATGACGTCATTGAACTCAATGTAGTGGCTCTGGATTAGTGGTTGTAGTAGTCTTAGTGAAATTTATAATGAAATAAAGAGTTTATTCTAATTATTGTTCATTAGATACTCTGAATCATTCAATTTTTGTACATTTTACTCTACTATTTACTTTGCTCGCGTCTCCCCGATTTATTCTGCTGTTAAATTGGCGGGGCGTGACATAGTCAATAATTGATTTAGCTTTCCAGTGCAAATCATGAAACGATAGTGCCATAGTATGTTGTATTTATGAGGAAAACATGATATTAAATATATTAATGATATTTAAGTTAATCATGAATTTTGTTATCACCAAAATAAAGGATAAAATATAAGAGTTGTTCAATAATCTCCCCCTTTTTGGTGATGACAAAACTTATAAGAATTTTCAACAAATATTCAATACAACTAATGACCAAAAAATTCATAACATAAAATAATCTCCCCCTTTTTGTCAATAACCAAAAAGGAAGGATCTTACCATTTGCATTTCCCCCCTTTTTGAGGACTTCTTACCAATATGCTCTAAGTTTGAAGGAGAAGGGTTCAACATTATGTATATAGCTGTCACTGATTATTGCTCCCCCTTAGTGTTTGCTCCCCCTGAATGTGATACTCCCCCTTAATGTGAGGCTGGTGAGTCTTCACGAAGATTCCCTACATTGGTCTATAAAAGAGATAGAAATACTTGCAAGGATATTAGTAGCATAAAAAAAATGAATGTAATTTTAAACAAAAATTAGGAATTAAGGATGACTAGTTCCTCTTCATATTGGAATGAAGTCAAGAGTTGTTAGTCACCAATTAGATGCTTTTGAGCATCCTCTAACCATACCCATTTGAATGCCTTTTTACTATTTTGTTCATCAAGAGCAAATTGGCATTCTCTTCTTCTTCTTTGGTGCTTGAGCTATCTTAGTGGTTCATTAATGAAGGTATCTCTTGAGGTGTTACTTGGAACTTATGTGCCTTACCCTCAACTTCTCCTTCAACAGAAACTTCTTTAACACTTACCTCTTCAAGGATATCGTCTTTTGAGAAAAGTGTGAAGCTCCCCCACAATTTGAGGTTCCTCATTTATATCTTCTTCTTCATGTGGAAGGATGTCTACCTGAGAAGCTTCTTGTCCTGACTCTTCTTTACCATGAATTCTGGCTTCTTTAGTTTTTGTCGCACTCTAAATTCTTTCATCCTTAGATTTTTCAGAAATTTGAGCACAAGTGTCCAGATCGATAGATGTTTATTTCCTATTAAAGGCAGCAAAGTGGCCATTTACTTCTCCTTTTTTGTTGCGATTCTAGATCTGAAAACGGCCACGTTTTCCCCGGTTCTAGATTAGGAAACTACCCTCCAACAGTAGGATCCCGATCTAATGCGTACCCAACCCACCTAGCTCTATAAAATCACCCTGTTTCAGTCAAGATAAGTCTTTTGGCTCTTGTGAGAAAGCTAGGGTTTCTGTGGAGAAAATTGATCCTTGTGCAAGCTTGATCCCGCGAGAGAGGAGTCCTTTCGGAGATCTACATTGACTGAGAGGTGCACCTAGCATTGAGGACGCTTCCCCGACCCCGGTGATCGATCTACATCGACAGAAAGACCCAATCTGGAAGGAATTTGAGCACCTTCTTGGCTTGGCTGAGGAGGGCTTCTTCGGCTTAATTAAACCATTAGACAATTTTTCAAAGGCAAGTAATCGAGGGATTTCATCCCTGAACATATCCTTTAGGTCCTAGGATTTTTATGGCTTTTTTCTCGTGTCCTGGAACCCCCACTTCGTCAAGATATGTGCTTTCAATCTGTGTTTCTACAGACAAGAACTTGACGACAAGCTTGCTGCCATCAAGATCCTGAGTTGGCAGCAACATCGTGTGCTATTAACCCCAGTTGGAGGCAACCCCTTTGCCGCCAAGTTCTTCAGGTTTTTCAGAACAGATGTTTTGATCTCTGTGTGATGATTTTTTATCTTCTGGTTGTCTGTTCATGCTGTATTTTATGTGTGCTCGAGTACAGTCAGTAGGTCATATCATGAGGATTTGTTAATTATCCAAGCATGATAGAAATTAGGGTAATTTCTGTAATCAAAAAATAAGTATGATCTACTTGTGTTAATTCTAAATAAATTGATTCGTTGCAAGTTAGGGTTTCAAAAAATTATATGATCCTATGTTGACTGTTTTCAAGTCTAGGAACTGTTAGAACTGACTGTATCGATGTGAACCATGTTTTAATGCAATTCTTGATAAATTTGCATGAGATCTATTTTAATTATTAAAAATTTTTTACTGCTCCGAAAAATATGAAAATTTAGGTATGAGATACATAACCTGTATGATACTTGTGATAAAATTTCATGCAGTTTTGACAATAGTAGGTACTGTCATTAGTTTAACAAGGGTAATTGACCATGATGAGCATGTTTAACTTTGATAATGTGAAATTCAATGTTTAGCAGCATGATTAGGGCTTTGTGGTGATTAATTATCATGGTGAAACAGTATGGTTATGTTTTGTAACTGATCCATGAATATATGTTAAGTGCATGTAATTGAGTTAAAGAGTGTATGTAAGTGAATGAAGCATGTGATAAAATGTGATAATGTGTAAAATTGTGCCGATATTAACACTGCTACCATAGAGGGCTGTGGAGCCGTACTGTAGTAAAGTCCCTATGGGAAGGCTCAATCTGTTGTGATATCCTATGGGCATTAGGATGAAATCCTGGATGTAGACAAGTACCACTAGTTAGGGTGGAGAGGGCTTCTCCCAGTTCTGCACAGTTAACCAAGATTCGTCACTGTGTTGCCTAGGTGACGGGTATGTGTATGTGATGTGTGTCCTTCTTATGGTGGTTTGGACTATGTGTCATGGCAATTATGTAAAAATGTGACAATGTGAATATGTGAATCTGTGAAAATGTGCAAATGTGAAAAGTGAACATGTGATAGTGTAATGTGAAGATGTTAGTATATGAAAAGATGTGAATTCATGGAATGGTGATATTTATATTAAAACAGCAAGCTAAGCATGTGAGTAAGTGTTATAATAGCATGTGAAATAATTAGATATCATGCTAGGTGTGTTATTTACCTTGTACATATTTCCATGTTCTAAAATTGTAGAATTGTGCAATAATATGAATAAAGTTGAACCATAAATCATGTTACATGTATGTGTAGAAAGCATGTGTAGATTGTTATTGTCACGCCCCGACGCAGAATATCGGAGCGCGAAGGCAGTTGCAAGAAGAGAGTAGAGCGAGTAGTAGACATCAAACCATTGCACATTGAATAATACTAAAGCAAATCTTTCCCATTAATAACTTTTCAAATGTCTAGATACAACCACTAATACCAGAGCCATTCTATAGGGCCCAATTACATTGCAATAAAAGGAAATAACTAACTACAACTCTAAGATAACATAATGACTCGAGGGCACTCCTGGCTTCACTCTTGGTAATTCCCTTCCTCGTGAGTGTATGTGTCATCCCCGGTCTCACCTGAGAGCACAACATCAAGTAACGTAGGGTGAGCGATAACGCCCAGTAGGACCTAAATCTCAGGCTCAAGCAGGCTTTAAGTAATTAACACATTTAATGGCAGAGTATCTAAAGATAGCAGGTACAAGAGAGTCAAAATATAGCAAGAGGTAGCACAACAGGTAACAGGATAGCACAATAGCACGAGATCGAGTATAGTTTCCAAAAATAGAACAAGTATCGAGTATAGCATGAATAGCAGGATGGCCATAGCACAACTAGCACAAGTATAATAATAACACGACGAGCATAGCACTTGTTTGTCATTCTAGACATCAAGAGAGTATCACACGTTTTGTGTTTTGATTGTCATATAGATAGTCGAGATAGATAGCACTTGAGTGTAATGCCAAACACTCTGATCATTTAACTCCCATGGGAACTAGCACTTTCGGGCGCACATCCCAGGACTAGATCGGGCCCTTTATATATTGCCAGGCATTGGTTATATTGTTTATCTTTAGACAAAAAGTCAATGGCCAATATAGAGTACCAAGAAGTAGATGAGAGCACTAGATGAATAGACGAGATAGTAGAGTGAACGTAAATACACGAGCGAGTAGAGTACAGATGAGAGCTAGTGGACATTGCACGTAATGCGACGGGTAAACAGGCCATAGTAGCAATTGCACAACACGCGCACTTGGTGTTGGCAGTCAAGTGGAACTCACGATCTTCCCGCTGGCCATGTTATGCACAAGTCCAGAGGTCCGACATGATTCAAGGTAAGAGCGAACTTCTAATAGCCGTTTGGATCATATCGATTCCTAAAGGTGTAATGGGTGTTAGGGTACAACCGGCTCGTCGACCATGTGGGAATCCATGATCAGAGGAGACTTACGGAGGCCTTGTGCAAGGGTGCACTAGTCTGGCGAAAGGAATATCCGACGGAGAGTTCACCACAAGCCAAGTAAAATGTGTATATAAAACAGGTGCTCAACGTTCTAGAGGAATTTTAGAACAGTGGAGCGTCGATATCGGTATATAAACAACGCAAGAAACGAATACAAGTCCTTTAAAATAGGGCAATTAATATACTTTATTGCAATAAATTCCCAGATACATTATGAGATATTTTATGCCAGATTTCAGTCATATATGGATGGTTCATGTGTGTGCATGTGTAAGAAAAATCATAGATAGAAAGAAGTCATAAATATGTATGTTAAAGCATTCAATATAGCTCCATTTTAAAGCAGGTGTTTTTACTGGTGTATGACTGTTAAAAGGGTGTAAGAATATTGTAGAAGGTGAAAGCAATAAGTTTTATGGGTTTCATGCAAAACCCTGTGAAGGCGACATAGGCCAGTAAGGATTGCGACAGGGGTAAGGCAGGTAGCGACAGGGGGTTACACAGAAGGCGACTGGGATGCCAGGACAGAAGGCCAAAACGCGACGTAGGGTACTGTCGCGTTCAGAACGCGACAAGTAGAGGCGTCGCGACGGGCTTGAGAACGCGACGACAGGCATTGTCGCGATCAGATCGCGACAGAGTGCTCTGTCGCGATGGCCCTTGTGAACGCTGCCTATCGAGCCGTCGCGTTCACAAGGTCTGTGCCTAAGCCTGACAGAGTTCTGGTCTGTCTTGGATTGTGGTCCAGAAACTTACCTTTTTGACATTGGATAGTTCAGAAAATCATAACTAATTGTATACACGATGAAAAATCATGAAACCAGGGGCAAATGAAACTAGACATACGAGAGTACTTCCAGTAAATAGGAATTAGAGAGAGAGCATGGATTGAACATGGTTTCAGCATGAACAATAACGAGTAACACAGAACATGATACAAAGAGCAAGGTTGATTTATTCGAGCAACATGCTCAACAAAATTAGGGCTTTCAGAGGCAAAAGATCCCTATCATCATGAAGTATTTACAGCAAAAATTTTGTAGCATGGGATCAAGTATGCATAGAGATTTGAATTAAACATGATGTCTCGGGGTTATCATGTTTGCAGATCTTCAAAAATCATGAACAAAAGATTGACTCGATGAAAAATTATGAAACAAGAGGGCTTTTGTTCCTGGTGATTGGAACTACCTACAGACGAGTTTAATTTAATTTTGCTCGTGAGAATGCCTACATTTGACTCGATTTATCTTCTAGGGCTTAGAACTCCAAGAACGAAGGAAGAAGCTTGATGGATCTTCCTCTCCTCGATTTCTCCTCCTCCTTGGCCTCTTCTCCACGTCCAAGAACCTCTTTGCACGAGCTAGGGTCGGCCATGAGGATTTAAGATGTGTATTTATATAAACACAAGTTTCTATTCCTACTACTACTCAAATTCCTCTTAATTCCGAGATTTCCTAACTCCACCTTTCCTCTCTTGCTTTCCAATCTCTAATTGGGTTAGGATAGTACCTAAATTCGTGCTAGACTATATGGGGTAGGTTTAGGAATCCAATTCCAACTCTAATTGCCACTTTTATTACTTTAATAACCCCTTTCCAATTATGAGATAATTAAACTCCGAATTTAAGGTATTTTCTTATTATTCTCCCTTTGTAAATTCACATTTTGACCTAATAAATTCTAGAGGGTCCATTAAGCAAAGTTCATTACTCTTTTCCATTTAATGGGTTTTATTTAATGCTCTTTTCATTTAAATATCTATTTAGCTAAGCTTTTTAATTCTTTATTTAAATTTTTATTTTTCACAAAAATTCAGGTTGCTACATCCTCCCCCTCTTAATTGAATTTGGTCCCCAAATTCATATGACCTTACAAGAGAGAATGGCTCACTGAATAGATCCGGGTAGTTGCGTCTGATAATTCCTTCTGGTTCCCATGTGGCTTCTTCCAATCCGCGGTTCTTCCGTAAGACCTTCACCACGTGAATGGGACGATTTCTGAGTTGTTGTACCTTCTGGTCCAATATCTTGATCGGCTTCTCTTCATATGTCATGTCCTTGTTTAACACCAGATCATCATGGTGAATGACATGTGTAGGATCGTACACATACTTTCTAAGCAGGGAGACATGGAAGACATTGTGCACACTTGCCAAATTTGGCGGCAAGGCCAGTCTGTAAGAAACTTCACCAATCCTTTCAAGTACTTCGAAAGGACTAATGAATCTTGGACTAAGTTTTCCTTTTACTCCGAATCTTTGAATACCACGAGTAGGAGATACCTTTAATAGCACATGATCTCCTATTTGAAATTCCAGATCTCATCTTCTCTTATCGGCATAGCTCTTTTGTCTAGACTGAGCAATCTTGAGTCGATCTCGTATCATCTGTATATCCCGGGTTGTACTTTGTACCATGTCAGGTCCTAACCATTGTTGTTCTCCCACTTCATTCCAGCACACAGGAGATCTACAATTCCTGCCATAAAGTGCTTCAAATGGTGCCATTTTAATACTCGTCTGGTAACTGTTGTTATAGGCGAACTCAATCAAGGGTAAGTGTTCATTCCAATGACCCTTGAAATCTATAATGCAGGCTCTTAACATGTCTTCTACAATTTGATTTGTCCTCTCAGTTTGCCCATCAGTCTGTGGGTGAAAGGCAGTACTAAAATTAATTTCGTACCAAGGGCAGTTTGCAGACCTTTCCAAAAATGAGAGGTGAACCTTGGATCTCGATCTGAGATAATAGATGACGGAATACCGTGCAACCGCATGATCTCCTTGACATATAATGCAGCTAGCACCTCCACAGACCATGTACTCTTTATGGGTAGAAAGTGCGCAGATTTCGTCAACCGGTCAACGATGACCCATATGGCGTCAAATCCACCACGAGTTCTAGGTAAACCCATGATGAAGTCCATGCCAATGCTTTCCCATTTCCACTCTGGAATATCTAGCGGTCTGAGTACACCGGCAGGGCGCAGGTGTTCCGCTTTTACTTGCTGACATGTGAGGCAATGAGCTACATGCTCGGCTACTTCCCTCTTCATATTCGGCCACCAAAATGTTCTTTTCATGTCTTGATACATTTTGTACCTCACAGATGAATAGTGTACTTAGTTTGATGAGCTTCATCCCTTAGTTTCCTTTTTAGGGCTTCGTTGTCTGGGACACAAGTTCTTCCTTGGAATACTAACCTTCCATCTTCAGTCATGGCAAAATCCGGTCGGTCCGCTAAGGTTTCCTTGACACGAACCAAGAATGGATCGTTGTCCTGTTGCATCTTGATTTCTTCCAGTAGACGGATTGGATTTTGAGATTGGCAATCAAAACATGATCATCCCTATGTTCAATATTTAAGTCTAGCCTCGCGAATTGTTCAAGTAATTGCATCTCGCCAAGGACTAGACTTGAGATAGATGCCATTGGCTATCTACTAAGAGCATCAGCCACGATGTTTCCCTTACCTGGATGGTACTGGATGTTGAAATCGAAGTCCTTTAGATATTCCAACCATCTTCTCTACCTCATGTTGAGTTCTTTCTAGGATAATAGGTACTTTAGACTTTTATAATCTGAATAGACAGTGAATTGCTCACCATAGAGATAGTGCCTCCAGATTTTTGATGCGAAGACCACGGCAGCCAACTCTAAGTCATGCACAGGGTAGTTAACTTCATGCGTCTTCAATTGCCTTGAGGAATAGGCGATGACCTTCTCCTTTTGCATTAGTACACAGCCTAGCCCAATTCCTGAGGCATCAGTATAGACAGAGAAACTTTCTCCCTCTACTGGTAGAGCGAGAATGGGTGCTGAGGTAAGGCATTATTTGAGAGTTTGGAAACTCTTCTCACACTCTTTACTCCAGGAGTAGGGATTCTCCATTCGTGTCAGACGCGTGAGTGGTACGGCGATCTTAGAGAAGTCCTTGATGAACCGCCTGTAGTAGCCAGCCAGTCCTAAGAAGCTTCTTATCTCGGTGACGTTGGTTGGTCTCTCCCAGTTGAGTACAGCTTCGACTTTGGAGGGATCAACAGAGATGCCATCCTTTGATAAGACATGGCCCAAGAAAGACACTTCTTCGAGCCAGAACTTGCACTTGCTTAATTTTGCATATAATTTGTTGTCTCGTAAGACTTGCAGTGTGGTCCTCAAGTGTTCTTCATGATCTTCCTTGGCCTTTGAATATATGAGGATATCGTCGATGAAGACGACCACAAATTTGTCAAGGTATGGCCGATATATGTTGTTCATGAGTTGCATAAAGGCTGTAGGAGCATTGGTTAGACCAAAAGGCATAACAACAAATTCGTAATGTCCATACCTGCTCCTGAAGGCCGTTTTGAAGATATCGTCATCCTTGATCCTCATTTGGTGATAGCCAGATCGAAGATCGATCTTGGAGAAATATTGCGCTCCAGAAATTTGGTCTAATAGTTCGTCGATCCTAGGCAATGGATATTTGTTCTTGATGGTAAGCTGATTGAGTTGTCCATAGTCGATGCACAGCCTCATCGACCCATCCTTCTTCTTGACGAATAGCACAGGTGCTCCCCAAGGGGAGATACTTGGTCTGATGAACCCCTTCTCTAGCAGCTCCATCAGTTGTGCTTTCAATTCCTTCAGCTCGGTAGGTGACATCCGGTATGGTTGATGTGATATCGGTGCAGCTCCAGGAGTCAACTCAATGGCGAAGTTGACGTCACGTTCAGGAGGGACTCCGGGTAAGTCTTCAGGGAATACATCTGGTAGTCCTGGACTATGTGTATGTCTTCTATTTTTGAACCATTCTTTTCGACTATGACGGCCTTTAGTTTATGGTCTCCGATCATTACATCGGCAAATGGAATGTATTGATTTAGTTTCTCCTTCTCCCCCAAGGGTGTTGTGACAGAGAATTCACCACCCAGGGTTGTAGGTTTTGCAGTCAGGGTATCAGCAAAGTGTTGCGATATGAATGAATGAGTAGCTCCAGTATCAAATAACACAAATGCTGGCAAAGAAAAGACTTGCAGGGTACCTTCTACCACGCCACCTTCCTCGATGGTGTCTTCATTGTGCAGGGCTTGCAGCCTGCCCTGTTTCTTAGGCATAGTAGTGCGCTTCTCATTTTCTTTCAGCATCGGGCACTCGGGTATGCGATGCACACAACTTCTGCAACGCAGACATGCTCCGGCTTTTCTCCAGCACTCCTCAGCGGTGTGACCAGGTTTGTCACAGTGTTTACAGTGGCTCTTTGTTGGTGTGTTGGGGATGAAGACCTTGGGTTTCCTATCCTGGCTGGATCCCTCAGTTGGGTGGAAAGGACGCTTTTTGCCATTGGTCGGCTTGGCAGATGCTGGTCCCGATGTCATTTCTTTCTTTACAAACTTCCCCTTGATACGGTCGGTGAAGTCCGTAGTGTCTTCCAGTAGCTGGGCCTTCTTAACCATCTCGGCATAAGTTTGTATGTCGAGAGGCGCCAGTTGAGTAATGTACTGAGGCTTTAGGCCATTTAGAAAGCGCTTAGCCTTCATTCTCTCAGTGTTGATCAGATGTACAACATAGCGTGCCAGTCTAGAGAACTGGGCTTCGTATTCTGCTACCATCAGGCTTCGCTGTTTAAGAGTAGCGAATTCAACAGCTTTCTTTTCCTGTACCCGTTCAGAGAAGTACTTATCATTATAAGCTTCCTAAAATTCGGCCCAAGTAAATTGGCCGTTATCCCTTGTGGCTTCCACAGACTCCCACCATGCGCGGGCATCCTTCTCCAATTGGAATGTCGCTAATAGGAGTTTGTCTCCGTCCGCACATTGCATTACACGGAAGATCCTTTCCGTTTCCTTTAGCTAGTGCTCCGCTTCATCTGGATCCGTAGACCCACTAAACCTAGGTGGGTTCAGACCCCTGAAATTGCGATGCAGCTCGCCTGCACCTGGTTGGTTCCCTCCGCGGTTACCACCGCCTTGCTGGGTGGCTTGTATTATGGCACGAGTCAGTTCCTGAAGGGACTATTGCATGCCTCTCATCTAGGCACGTTCCGCAGTCATTGTAGTTGTTTAGTTCCTACAAAATAGTTTGATAGTTATAATGCTGATTAAAAGTTTAATTTGTGCGTGTGTGAGTTTATTTTAGCTGATTACCCATGGTTCAACCCACATCTCTCATAGGTAGGATTACTGACTCTTAGTCGACGCTGGTCAACCTAGATCACCCTATACATAGAATAACCTAGGCTCTGATACCACAAAACTGTCACGCCCCAACGCGGAATATCGGAGCGCGAAGGCGGTTGCAAGAAGAGAGTAGAGCGAGTACTAGACATCAAACCATTGCACATTGAATAATACTAAAGCAAATCTTTCCCATTAATAACTTTTCAAATGTCTAGATACAACCAATAATACCAGAGCCATTCTATAGGGCCCAATTACATTGCAATAAAAGGAAATAACTAACTACAACTCTAAGATAACATAATGACTCGAGGGCACTCCTGGCTTCACTCTTGGTCATTCCCTTCCTCGTGAGTGTATGTGTCATCCCCGGTCTCACCTGAGAGCACAACATCAAGTAATGTAGGGTGAGCGATAACACCTAGTAGGACTTAAATCTCAGGCTCAAGTAGGCTTTAAGTAATTAACACATTTAATGGCAGAGTATCTAAATATAGCAGGTGCAAGAGAGTCAAAATATAGCAAGAGGTAGCACAACAGGTAACAGGATAGCACAATAGCACGAGATCGAGTATAGTTTCCAAAAATAGCACAAGTATCGAGTATAGCACGAATAGCAGGATGGCCATAGCACAACTAGCACAAGTATAATAATAACACGACGAGTATAGCACTTGTTTGTCATTCTAAACATCGAGAGAGTATCACACATTTTGTGTTTTAATTGTCATATAGATAGTCGAGATAGATAGCACTTGAGTGTAATGCCAAACACTCTGATCATTTAACTCCCATGGGCACTAGCACTTTTCGGCGCACATCCCAGGACTAGATCGGGCCCTTTATATATTGCCAAGCATTGGTTATATTGTTTATCTTTAGACAATCAGTCAATGGCCAATATAGAGTACCAAGAAGTAGATGAGAGCACTAGATGAATAGACGAGATAGTAGAGTGAACGTAAATAGACGAGCGAGTAGAGTACAGATGAGAGCTAGTGGACATTGCACGTAATGCGACGGGTAAACAGGCGATAGTAGCAGTTGCACAACACGCGCACTTGGTGTTGGCAATCAAGTGGAACTCATGATCTTCCCGCTGGCCATGTTATGCACAAGTCCAGAGGTCCGACGTGATTCAATGTAAGAGCGAACATCTAATAGTTGTTTGGATCATATCGATCCCTAAAGGTGTAATGGGTGTTAGGGTACAACCAGCTCGTCGACCATGTGGGAATCCATGATCAGAGGAGACTTACGGAGGCCTTGTGCAAGGGTGCACTAGTCCGGCGAAAGGAATATCCGACGTAGAGTTCACCACAAGCCAAGTAAAGTGTGTATATAAAACAGGTGCTCGACGTTCTAGAGGAATTCTAGAACAGTGGAGTGTCGATATCGGTATATAAACAACGCAAGAAACGAATACAAGTCCTTTAAAATAGGGCAATTAATATACTTTATTGCAATAAATTCCCAGATACATTATGAGATATTTTATGCCAGATTTCAGTCATATATGGATGGTTCATGTGTGTGCATGTGTAAGAGAAATCATAGATAGAAAGAAGTCGTAAATATGTATGTTAAAGCATTCAATATAGCTCCATTTTAAAGCAGGTGTTTTTACTGCGTGTATGACTGTTAAAAGGGCGTAAAAATATTGTAGAAGGTGAAAGCAATAAGTTTTATTGGTTTTCATGCAACACCCTATGAAGGCGACATAGGCCAGTATGGATTGCGACAGGGGTAGGGCAGGTAGCGACAGGGGGTTACACAGAAGGCAACTGGGATGCCAAGACAGAAGGCCGGATCGCGACGTAGGGTACTGTCGCGTTCAGAATGCGACAAGCAGAGGCGTCGCGACGGGCTTGAGAACGTGACGACAGGTGCTGTCGCGATCAGATCGCGACAGAGCGCTCTGTCACGACGGCCCTTGTGAACGCAGCCTATCGAGCCGTCGCGTTCACAAGGTCTGTGCCTAAGCCTGACAGAGTTCTGGTCTGTCTTGGATTGTGGTCTAGAAACTTACCTTTTTGACATTGGATAGTTCAGAAAATCATAACTAATTGTATACACGATGAAAAATCATGAAACTAGTGGTAAATGAAACTAGACAAACGAGAGTACTTCCAGTAAATAGGAATTAGAGAGAGAGCATGGATTGAACATGGTTTGAGCATGAACAATAACGAGTAACACAAAACATGATACAGAGAGCAAGGTTGATTTAATTCGAGCAACATGCTCAACAAAAATTAGGACTTTCAGAGGCAAAAGATCCCTATCATCATGAAGTATTTACAGCAAAAATTTCGTAGCATGGGATCAAGTATGCATAGAGATTTGAATTAAACATGATGTCTCGGGGTTATCATGTTTGCAGATCTTCAAAAATCAAGAACAAAAGATTGGCTCGATGAAAAATTATAAAACAAGAGGGCTTTTGTTCCTGGTGATTGGAACTACCTACAGACGAGTTTAATTTAATTTTTCTCGTGAGAATGCCTACCTTTGACTCGATTTATCTTCTAGGGCTTAGAACTCCAAGAACGAAGGAAGAAGCTTGATGGATCTTCCTCTCCTCGATTTCTCCTCCTCCTTGGCCTCTTCTCCACATCCAAGAACCCCTTTGCACGAGCTAGGGTCGGCCATGAGGATTTAAGAGGTGTATTTATATAAACACAAGTTCCTATTCCTACTACTACTCAAATTCCTCTTAATTCCGAGATTTCCTAACTCCACCTTTCCTCTCTTGCTTTCCAATCTCTAATTGGGTTAGGATAGTACCTAAATTTGTGCTAGACTATATGGGGTAGGTTTAGGAATCCAATTCCAACTCTAATTGCCACTTTTATTGCTTTAATAACCCCTTTCCAATTATGAGATAATTAAACTCCGAATTTAGGATATTTCTTATTATTCTCCCTTTGTAAATTCACATTTTGACCCAATAAATTCTAGAGGGTCCATTAAGCAAAGTCCATTACTCTTTTCCATTTAATGGATTTTATTTAATGCTCTTTTCATTTAAATATCCATTTAGCTATGCTTTTTAATTCTTTTAGAAGACTCACACTTGCTTTAGCATACAGATGAGACAGGTGTCCCTGTTCTTGAGGAGGACATAGCTAGGAGCGACTCTGAGCACAAGGAGTAGCTTTACTTGTGGACTTACTACACTTTTGCTTTTCTTTCATTAGTATGTAAACAATGTGATTGTATATTTCATATGGACAGTGTATTTCTTTTGGCATGTAATAATGTGGACATTATTATTTCTCTTATTGCTATATAGACTGGGGATTATGTGATGATGATGGAATGAGAATGAGAATAATTATTTATTTCTGTTGTACTATTTGATATTTGTGTACATCTCAATCTATTGTTTAGTGTTGGGTAAATGTCCCATTGTGACGACACCCTTTGTACCGACGTAGATTGATATAATCGTACCGATACAAGGAGGGTCAAGAGGATGGCTCCGCCCTCTTTTAAGGGGGAGAGTCAGCCACTGTTAGCAGAGAGCTGGATGTGGGAGGTAGAGAAAATCTTTTGAGCCATTAGGTGTGCCGAGGAGGATAAAGTTACCTTGGCCACCTATATGCTGCATGTGACGACCCAACCAACAAACTGACCCAACAACCGTGCTAGTTGGTAGACTTCCCAGGAAGGTCACCCATCCTAGGACTACTCCTAACTGAGCACGCTTAACTTCAGAGTTCTTTTCCTGCTCGAGCTCTGAAAATGACTAGTCCGAATTGTTGGTAGTCTATTGATTTAGTACATTTAACATATTCTTTTATGGGGTGTTACATCTACCCCTCTTAGAACTTCAGAGTTCTTTTCCTGCTCGAGCTCGAAAATGACTAGTCCGAATTGTTGGTAGTCTATTGATTTAGTACATTTAACATATTCTTTTATGGGGTGTTACAATCTACCCCTCTTATATAAGCGAGGTCCTCGTCGCTGCTCACATATAGCACACAATCAAACCCCAGGCATGCAGGATTCTAGAGGTGCCCCCACAGGCTCAAGAGGTGTCTCCACTATGTAGCACTTTGCGCCATTATGGCCTCAAGAGGTGGCTCCCATAGCGTAGCACTTTACCCTATGTGGCACTTAGTTCCTGCACTTCCGGCGGGCAAGGTCTGATACATTTGTGACGACCCAACAGCAAACTGACCAACATCGTGCTAGTTAGTAGACTTCCCAGGAAGGTCACCCATCTAAGACTACTCCAACTGAGCACACTTAACTTTAGAGTTCTTTTCCTGCTCGAGCTCTGAAAATGACTAGTCCGAGTTGTTGGTAGTCTACTGATTTAGTACATTTAAATATTCTTTTATAGGGTGTTACACTGCAGGTACTTAATTTATATATGCATGTACTTGTGTAAGTTTAGGTTTTGTCTAGATTGGTGCTTATGAGTTGTGCTTTGCAGGAGAGAGCCGATGTGTGGTGGGCTTCCTTACTTCGCACTAGGTTTGAGGATGGTGCGATTGAGGTGTCCTGGGATGAGTTCATGAGGCTTTTCCGAGCCAAGTTCATCCCCGAGCATATCCAGGATAAGATGGAGTAGGAGGTCCTTTCTCTCACTCAGGGCTCCATGACGGTGTTGGAATATGAGGCCAGGTTTTCCGAACTGTCCAAGTATGCTCCTTATATAGTTGCTGATGAGTGCAGGAAGGCGAAGAAGTTCGTGATGGGTCTTAAGCCATCACTGAGGTCGAGGCTTGTGGCGTTTGACCACTATATGCTAGATGAGGCTCTCAGTGCAGCGTGCAGGTAGGAGAGCGAGATGGACCAGTATCTCGAGGAGAAGAAGGCATCGCAGAAGAGGTCTGCGCCACCTTTCCAATGGCAGGATAGGAAGAAGGCTGTGTACCAGTCACTACAGTGTCTAGTGGTAGCGTCCAGTCAGTAGGCAGTTGCTCCGCGGTCCCCCGACGTCAGGCATAGTGACAAGAAGATGTGCCCTCAATGTGGCAGAGCACATGGTGGTACCGAGTGTTGGAAGTTAGCGGGGAAGTTTCTCAAGTGTGGAAGTACCCAGCATCAGATCCGAGATTGTCCCAGACTACAGCAGGGTGTTCAGCATGGAGCGCCAGCGCCAGGGAGACCAGGAAGGCCTCGAGCCTAAGCTCGAGTGTTTGCTTTAGCATGAGAGGATGTAGAGCAAGCGGAGAATGTCACGGAAGGTACAGTTCTATTCATGGGTGTGCACGTTTGATACGGGTGCCACACACTCGTTCATTTTCGAGCGGTTTACGAAGCAGTTAGCATTAGAGTCTGGAGTAGAGGCTGAGGAGTTAGAGGTTCCTTTGTCTGTGCACACACCAGCAGGAACAGTATCAACTAGGAAGTGTATTCCGTCTTTACCTGTGTGCATTGAGGACCGAGGCTTAGTTGGGTGCTTCTTTTTGCTTAAGATGAAGGACTATGATGCAATTCTAGGTCTAGATTGGCTTGAGGAGCACTATGCTTTGGTGGATTATCGTGGGAAAAAGATTACTTTTCGTATTCCTAGTGAGGATGAGTTTTCACATCTATTGCCAAGGAATCTAGCGGGAAGGTTTGTGATCTCTACCATGAAGGCGATGAGGATGGTGAACAAGGGGTGTGACGCTTTTCTTGCCAGCGTGGTATTAGTACCGAAGGCTAATTAGTCACCAACCCTTGAGGAGATTGAGGTAGTGCAGGAGTTTCCAGACATGTTTCCTGATAATTTGTCTGGATTGCCACCGGCTAGGGAGATAGAGTTCACTAGAGAGTTGCTTCCAGGCACCTCTCCTATCTCTAAGTCTCCATATCGGATGGCACCTATGGAATTAGCTGAGCTGAGGAAGCAGTTGCAGGATTTTCTGGACAAGGGATTCATTCGCCCTAGTGTGTCACCATGGGGCGCACCTGTATTGTTCGTGAAGAAGAAGGATGGTTCTCTCAAGTTGTGCATTGATTACAGAAAGCTCAACCATGTGACAATAAAGAACAGGTATCCCTTACCGTGGATTGATGGTTTATTCGATCAGTTGTAGAATGCATCGGTGTTCTCTAAGATTAATCTGCGGTCTGGCTATCATCAGGTAAGGATTAAGGGTGAAGATGTGTCCAAGATGGCTTTTAGGACTCGTTATGGGCATTATGAGTTTCTTGTGCTTTTATTTGGTCTGACCAACGCCCCTGCAGCGTTCATGGATCTCATGAACAAGGTGTTTAGACCTTATTTGGATAGCTTCGTAGTGGTGTTCAATGACGATGTGCTAGTCTATTCTCCCGATGAGGCTACACACTGTAAGCATTTGAGGGTTGTTCTGGAGGTTCTCTAAGAGCACAAACTGTATGCTAAGTTCAGCAAGTGAGATTTCTGGATGCACGAGGTTCATTTCCTTGGGCACATTATCTTAGGCGCTGGAGTAGCAGTTGATCCGGCGAAGGTCCTGGGAGTATTATATTGGGAGATTCCAAGGACCCCATCGGAGATTCGAAGTTTTCTTGGTTTAGCGGGCTATTATAGGTGATTTATTGAGGGTTTTGCATCTATCGCCGCACCGTTGACTAAGCTAACCAGAAAGGGTGTGAAGTTTGTGTAGTCTGAGGATTGCGATAGTAGCTTTCAGCAGTTGAAGGAGAAGCTTACATCTGCACCCATGTTGATCTTGCCAAGTGGTGTAAAGGGTTTTGCTATCTACTCAGATGCATCTCAGATCAGTCTTGGTTGTGTGTTGATGCAGCATGGTAGGGTAGTGGCTATGCTTCTCGCCAGTTGAAGGAGCATGAGCGTAACTATCCGACTCATGATTTGGAGTTTGCGGTAGTGATACATGCAATGAAGATCTGGAGACATTATCTTTATGGTGTTCAGTTCGAGGTGTTCACTTACCATAAGAGTCTGAGGTATCTCTTTTCGCAGAAGGAGTTGAACCTGCAGCAGAGAAGATGGATTGAATTCCCTAAGGACTACGACTTCGAGCTTTAATATCATCCCAGGAAGGTGAATATCATAGCGAATGCTCTTAGTAGGAAGAGGTCTTTGCTCCAGCAGGATTGGAAGATGTTAGAGGATACAGCATGTGCGATGACTGAGTTAGAGCCGCAGTTATGTTAGGCTTTTGTGGCTCAGTTGTCTATCCGATCTACAGTTTTGGATGAGGTGATTAAGCAGCAGAAGGCTGATCCTAAATTTCAGGAGATGGTAGGCAAGGTAGGTATTGCTCAAGATGAGGACGGTGTCATTAGATTTCAGCACCGAGTTTGTGTTCCTGATGTTGTGGATGTCTGTGAGCATGTTCTTACAGAAGCTCATAGGTCGAGGTTCTCTATTCATCTAGGCAACACCAAGATGTATCAGGATTTGAAGAGATCTTTCTGGTGGTCTGGTATAAAGAAGGATGTGGCTAACTTCATATCCAGGGTTTGGTATGCCAGCAAGTGAAGGCCGAGCATCAGTGACCATCTGGTCTAATGCAAAAGATGGAGATCCCAGTATGGAAGTAGGAGGCAATCACTATGGATTTTGTGATGGGTTTGCCCAGATCAGGAAAGGGCAATGACTCGATTTGGGTGATTGTAGATTGTTTCTCCAAGACTGCGCATTTCTTGCCTATGAAGAAGAAGCAGTCTGTAGAGAGATTGGCTAGGTTGTATGTCGATAGCATTGTGAGGTTGCATGGTGTGCGGAAATCGATTATTTCAGACCGAGACCCGAGGTTTACATTGAGGTTGTGGCAGGGTCTTTAGGATGCTTTAGGTTCTCAGCTGAAGATTAGTTCGGCGTTCCATCCCCAGACAGATGGTCAGTCCGAGAGGACTATCCAGACGCTCGAGGATATGTTGAGAGCATGTGTGCTAGACTGGAAGGGTGATTGGGAGCGTCATTTACCTCTTGTGGAGTTCGCCTACAACAACAGTTTTCATGCAAGCATTGGCATGGCTCTGTTTGAGGCTTTGTATGGGCGGCCCTGTAGATCTCCTTTGTGTTGGGAGGAGACAGGCGATAGGCAGTTGTGTAACGACCCACCTTATACCAGTATGATTATACCAATCCCAATCGGTATAAAGGGCGTCATTATAGTGAGATAATAACCCAACACTTGCCGATAGGTTGATATGTACGTGGATAGCAAATGAATACAGTGGAATTAAAATAAATAACTCAACTTTATTCCATCATCATCACACATTCCACAGTCTATATAGCAAGAGAAGTAAAGGCAATGTCCAATTATTACAAATATAAAAGAACTACATTGTCTATAACATTGTCCATGCAATTAACTTTATTCATGCTATGAAAGGGAAAAGTACAACTACTAAGTGCTCCCCAAAAGCTACTCCTCCAAGATATCGTCCTTCGCTATGCCTTCCTCCAAAATGGGAACACATGTCTCACCTGTACGCCGAAGCATGAGTGAGTCTAAAAGACCCAGCAAGCAAACCAAAGATTCAACTATACACATATCACACACATGTTAACTATTACACAATTGAGAAAACACATATTATCTTTTCGCAATAAAGGCATTACATGACACATGCTTTAAACAAGCATCCACATATCTAGACCACTTAAATATACTTTAGATTAACATGTACTCATTCTAGATCATGGATACTTAACATGAAATTCTATTAAGCCAAAGCTATACTAGCACATGGACATAATAACATATATCTACACATGCTTCTTATGCATGACACTTAATTTAACTCACGATTCAACCCATAACTTGTGTCAATCATACTTTACATAAACAAACACCTATACATGCTTACTACATCTAACATGTAGATCAATCCAAACATTATCCCTATTATGGTATAACTTTACCAATTAGAGCATAGATTTAAGCACAAGTAAAGAACAACCTAGCATGATATCTAATCATGTTCATATGCATTTTACACATTTAATTACACATTTCATTTGCTATTTTACTATAATTAAATCTCATGACACATGATTTCACATTTATAACATGAATTGAAGATTTAAAACATATTCAAGTTGGTTGGCAACAATAAGCAATTAAAGCATGGAACTTTATACTAAGTAAACATTACATCTAGCATGGAACCTAAACATTCTTTCATGTATTTATCACATTCCTAACCACACTTACTTGCTGTTTTGACATGAATTAAACTCAATTACATGGAATTAGATTTAGTCACACTTTATCTTATTCATTTAGCAATTCCACATGTTCATCTCTTACGTGCATAATTTCCATGTCTACATATATATACTCAACATACACAATTACATGAAGATTAATAAACTACATGGCATGATACTAAACATGATATTGCATTGAAGTATAATACATGAAAGTATGAACATATGCACTATTATATTGGCTTCACATGTAATCTTATTCTCATTCATATTTGCTCCCCTTACATATCTTTTACACATTCTTCACATTATTTATTCTTGCACTTTCATTTATCACATAACATATCATTTGCACTCACCATGTGCCACATCCACATATTACCTTACACTTTATTCATATTATATCGCTAAAAATTACCTTGACACATAGTCCTAACTACCTACTAGAGGACGCACGCACGCCATTCATAGCACATAGCTCATCTCATAGCACATCACATCGCACCTCATAACACATACCCGCCACCTAGGAATGTAGTGGCGAATCTTGGTAACTGTGCAGACTGGGAGAAGCCCTCTCCACCCTATCTAGTGGTACTTGTCTACCTCCAAGTTTTCATCCTAATGCCCTTAGGATATAATTTTCACAACGTTGAGCCTTCCATGGGGACTTTCTATGGTACAACTCTCGAACCTCTAGGGTAGCAGTGTCAATCTCGGCCCAATTATTATACATACACTTATCACATTTTGTCACATCATTTTCATTTTCACATGTACTATTTAGTCATTCTTCTTGCATTGTTTAACAATGCACATGCCTCAATTAACCTAACATGATACTACTATTTTCAGTAATAAAACAACTCATATTACAGTCCTACACATGCTGTTAATTCCTGAATTACACAAGATTAGATTTAAAATATCCAATATGAATAATCCCATGGTTTAACTAATAATTACACTTGCTGTCATCAAATTAGTTCCAAATTTATCACATGTATTAAACAATAAACATATCACATATTCAATTTTCCAGATTTTTCAAACAGTAAATATAATTTCTACAATTTAATCTAGATTTCAGACATATTCATTAAATATCATTAGACATGGTACATATTAACATGGTTGTGTGTTACAGTTCAGAAACCAAATCAGTCCTCATTCTATCATATAAAATTTATGAAACCTTAACTACAACAAATCTATTATACAAGTTTTAAACATGCTCATAACTCAATACTGAATTTTAATAATTAACATAATTACATAAAATTATTGCAACTCATGATATGACCTAATGATACATATGACCACATATAAAATTTACATTATGTACATATACCCGGAAATCAAATAAACGCCCTAAAGAGATCAAACAGTGCATTTTCAGAACTCTGAAGAACTTAACTACACAGGATGTGGCCGCCTACAGTAAACTGCACAATCTAGTGCCATCAACACCAGGAACTTGGTGGCAGGGATGTGGCCGTCAACCTCCTCACAGCATACCATGCAGACAGCACACCAAAACAAGGGGAATTTGGAGGTTCCAGGACTCGAGGAAAAATCCGTAAAAATCCTAAGACTTAAGGGGACATGTGTAAGGTTGATATCCATGGGTTACTTGCCTCTAAATAAATCCATAACAAGAGAATTAGCCCAAAAATTCCCTCCTCGGCCTTGCCAAAAAGGTGCTCAAAATTGCCTTCGATCCGGTTCTTCTGTTGATGCAAATGGTTCCTCGGAGTTGGGGATGCCTCCTTGATGGTTGGACTCTCCTCCAGTCAGTGTAGATCTCCAGAAAACTCCTTCAGTCGCCAGATCCGGCCCTCCGAAGAGCAGCTCTTCTCCAAAGGGTGCTAGGGTTTCACCAAAGCCAAAAAGACTTCCCTTCACCCTAAGGTGAGTGTTTTATAGACTTGGGGGGTTGGGTACGCAATAGGGTAGGTTTACTATGACTTAGGATGGTTTCCTAATTTGGAACCGAGCAAAACGCGAGCGTTAACAAATCTGGAACTGTTACACAAGAGAGAACTTGACGTCAACATCTATTGTAGTCAACAGGGGTTGGCATCCAGGCCTTGTGCCGCCAACAAGTACTTGGCGTCCATCGATCTGGATGCCAAGCCCTGTGCTTGGTAGTTAGCGGTAGTAGATCCTACCGCCAACATGAGAGTTCCACTAGAACACAGCCATGCATTAAAATAAATGTGCAAATACACCACAACAATTTAATATGTGCAAAATAATTATACATACCTACCATATAAACTTCATACATTACATAATATTTATTTAAATATAACTTGCACTAATCTTATAAAGATAATATGTACAAATAACATAATATATACATATGTATATACACACTATGTGATTACATGCATTATGCATGAACATATAAATACAATGTGCTCATCATGTTAGATACTACATGCACATTATTATCAAATACCTACACATCATAAACAATTTATCATGCTTAAAAGTCGATAGAATCATTTAACAAGATTAACATATGTATGGTATACATATACACATCATGGTTACATACAACATGCATGAAAATAAATAAATATAATAGGCACATCATAATTAAATAATACATTTCATTTAAATATATTGCATGCACGGAAATAAACTCACAATTGCTTACAAGATGTATGATAATAACTTCTTACTATATGCACAAACTATAAAATATGCATGGAATTAATACATATAACATGTATAATAATTAGATAAAGCGTACACATCACATATATATATATATATATATAATATGTTTATATACGTGTACGAAAATAA
Organism: Colocasia esculenta; assembly: GCA_014218235.1. Classification (NCBI taxonomy): domain Eukaryota; kingdom Viridiplantae; phylum Streptophyta; class Magnoliopsida; order Alismatales; family Araceae; genus Colocasia; species Colocasia esculenta. The sequence goes on from CM024757.1 coordinate 129,326,724, forward strand.
CTCACATGTACTTACATGTATATAGCAATATTTACCTATCACATGCACAATGTCATTTAAGTACTATACATATACTATAGACAACTTAATGTGTATAGAATTAGATAGTTAGATATCACATGTATAAAATTAACACACATATATACATATGTACAAAGTATATGCATAAAATATCCATAGTATTATTGCATACAATATCCATGGGATAAGTAGTATGATTTACATATCAATAGTTAGATAATATATGCATGGTATCTTTAAGATGCAATATGCATAAGTTAACAAGAAAATCTATAAAACAAAATTTAATTCTTTTATACGCACACTTAAATTGACATAGTATAAATATATATATACACACGTATACAACGTAGTTATGTACATTATGCATGAAATAGATAACTATAACATGCACATCGGCAATCAAATTAAACATACACAACATTACTTAAGTATAATATGCCTAGGATTTTAGTAAACACAATATGCACAAAATTAACTAATTGCCTATTCTCGTATAAAATAATATATATATATATATATATAATATATATATATTATATATACATGCATATGCTCATGAGGAATATAGAAATTGTAATATGCACAATTGAATACACAACAAGTAATTACACATGCACAATATAAAATGAAATAAAATTCAGGGTCTCACAAGTGATAGGTTCAGAGTTGTTGTAGGAGACTTCGGATAAGATTCAGCTTATCAGGCAGAGGCTTGTTGCGGCGCAGGATAGGCAGAAGAGTTACGCCGACAATAGAAGGAAGGATTTAGAGTTCGAGGTTGGCGAGCATGTTTTTCTGAAGGTTTCGCCTACCCGAGACGTTGTCAGGTTTGGAAGGCATAGCAAGTTGAGTCCTAGATTCATTGACCCATTTGAGATTCTTAGGCAGATGGGCAACGTGGCATATGAGCTAGCTTTACCCCCAGCATTAGCTAGTGTTCACCCAGTTTTCCATGTATCTATGCTCAGGAGTTATATGCGAGATCCGTCTCATGTTATTAGTCACGAGCCAGTGGAGATTCAGCCAGACTTGTCGTATGTAGAGCAGCCTGTAGATATCCTTGATCGGAAGGTTTAGCACCTCAGGAACAAGAGCATTGCATCCGTGAAGGTGCTTTGGCGGAACTTCTCACGGGAGGAGGCTACATGGGAGCTTGAGGATGCTATGAAGAAGAAGTATCCCCAATTGTTTGGTTAGTATGTCGTTCTAACTTCGAGGACGAAGTTTTCTTTTAGGGGGAGAGGGTGTAAGGCCCTCGAACTTTGTTCATTTTACTTGCACTTTGTTCATGTTATGTTTGTATATGTATATATATGCATATGATATTTGTTGTAAGTAGCATATTATTCATTTACTTATGTACATACATGTTGTTTTATTAATTCTGTGCATATTATATTTTAATAATATGGTGTATAATGTATGTAGTTATATGTGAATGCATGTTTATTTAATTTTCTGTGTTCTGGCCAAAATGTCAGTTGACGTCAACATCCCTTGAGGTTGAGGGCAGGTCGACGGAAACAAGTGTGTCGTTGACTCAAAGTCGGCGTCTAGATTGATGGACGTTTATTTCCTGTTAATGGCAGCAAAGTGGCAGTTTACTTCTCCATTTTTGCTGCAATTCCAGATCTGTAAATGGCCACATTTTCCCCGGTTCTGGATTAGGAAACTACCCTCCAACGGTAGGATCCCGATCTAATGCGTACCCAACCCACCTAGCTCTATAAAATAAACCTGTTTCGGCCGAGATAAGTCTTTTGGCTCTTGTGAGAAAGCTAGGGTTTCTGTGGAGAAAACTGATCTTGTGCAAGCTTGATCCGGCGAGAGAGGAGTCCTTCCGGCAATCTACATCGACTAGGAGGTGCACCTAGCATTGAGGAAGCTTCCCCGACCCCGGTGATCAATCTACATCGACAGAAAGACCGGATCTAGGAGGAATTTGAGCACCTTCTTGGCTTGGCCGAGGAGGGCTTCTTCGGCTTAATTAAACCATTCGAAAATTTTTCAAAGGCAAGTAATCGAGGGATTTCATCCCTGCACATATCTTTAGGTCCTAGGATTTTTATGGACTTTTTCTCGTGTCCTAGAACCCCCAATTCGTCAAGATATGTGCTTTCAGTCAGTGTTTCTGCAGATAAGAACTTGACAGCAAGCTTGCTGCCGTCAAGATTCTGAGTTGGTGGCAACATTGTGTGCCGTTAACCCCGGTTGGCGGCAACCCCTTTGCCGCCAAGTTCTTCAGGTTTTTCAGAACATATGTTTTGATCTCTGTGTGATGATTTTTTATCTTCTGGTTGTCTGTTCATGTTGTAAATTTTATGTGTGGTCGAGTACAGTCAGTAGATTATATCATGAGGATTTGTTAATTTTCCAAGCATGATAGAAATTAGGGTAATTTTTGTAATTGGAAAATAAGTATGATCTACCTGTGTTAATTCTGATTCGTTGCAAGTTAGGGTTTCAAAAAATTTATATGATCCTATGTTGACTGTTTCCAGGTTTAGGAACTATTAGAACTAATTGTATTGATGTGAACCATGTTTTAATGCAATTCTTGATAAATTTGGATGAGAACTTTTTAATTATTAAAATTTGTTTACTATTTCGAAAAATATGAAAATTTAGATATGAGATACATAACCTATGTGATACCTGTGATAAAAATTTGAAGCTATTTTGACAACAGTAGGTGCTGTTATTAGTTTAACAAGGGTAACTGACCATGATGAGCATGTTTAACTTTGATAATGTGAAATTCAGTGTTTAGAAGCATGATTAGGGCTTTGTGGTGATTAATTATCATGGTGAAATAGTATGGTTATGTTCTGTAATTGATCCATGAATATATGTTAAGTGCATGTAAATGAGTTAAAGAGTGTATGTAAGTGAATGAAGCATGTGATAAAATGTGATAATGTGTAAAATTGTGCCGATATTGACACTGCTACCATAGAGGGCTGTGGAGCCATACTGTAGTAAGGTTCCTATGGGAAGGCTCAATGTGTTGTGATATCCTATGGGCATTAGGATGAAATCCTAGAGGTGGACAAGTACCACTAGTTAGGGTGGAGAGGGCTTCTCCCGGTTCTGCACAGTTAACCAAGATTCGTCACTATGTCGACTAGGTGACAGGTATGTATATGTGATGTGTGTCCTTCTTATGGTGGTTTGGACTATGTGTCATGGCAATTAAGTGTAAAAATGTGACAATGTGAATATGTGAATATGTGAAAAGTGAACATGTGATAGTGTAATGTGAAGATGTTAGTATATGAAAAGATGTGAATTCATGGAATTGTGATTTATTTATATTAAAACAGCAAGCTAAGCATGTGAATAAGTGTTATAATAGCATGTGAAATAATTAGATATCATGCTAGGTGTGTTACTTACCTTGTACATATTTCCATGTTCTAAAATTGTAGAATTGTGCAATAATATGAATAAAGTTGAACCATGAATCATGTTATATGTATGTGTAGAAAGCATATGTAGGTTGTTATGGCTATTCGTGAATTGTTATAAAACATGTACCATGTATTTTTCTTTATTGTCAAAAGATAGCTTGTGTATGTCATATGTGTACGGGTGTATCTTTGGATTGCTTGCTGGGTCTTTTAGAAGACTCATACTTGCTTTGGCATACAGGTGAGGCAGGTGTCCCCGTTCTAGAGGAGGACATAGCTAGGAGCGACTCCGAGCGCGAGGAGTAGCTTTACTTGTGGACTTGCTACACTTTTGCTTTTCTTTCATTAGTATGTAAACAATGCGATTGTATATTTTATCTGGAAAGTGTATTTCTTTTGGCATGTAATAATGTGGACATTATTATTTCTCTTATTGCTATATAGACTGTGGATTATGTGATGATGATGGAATGAGAATAAGAATAATTATTTATTTCCGCTGTACTCTTTGATATTTATGTACATCTAAATCTATTGTTTAGTGTTGGGTAAATGTCCCACTGTGACGACACCCTTTGTACCGACGTGGATTGGTATAATCGTACCGACATAAGGAGGGTTGTTACACTTATTCTTCGGTAGGTGTACTCGCCATCAAAGATTGGAGGCAGGAAGATGGATTGGCCTTTTGCAAATTCTTGAACTGTCATTTAATCTTTGCTCTAAGATCATTAGATCTTCTTGATTTTCAGAGAATAAGCCTCTGATACCACTTGTTGGCCCTCTTGATATGGCAGCAAGACTAACCTAGAGGGGGGTGAACAGGAAATCTAAAAACTGAAACAAAAATCACCACTTGAAAATATTTGGTTAGTATAAATAAACATTTGCAATGGAAGTTAAGAGCACGGAAGCAAGCACACAAGGGACACAAAGATTTATCCTGATTCGGCCATTCCAAATGGAAGTCCCACGTCCAGTCCCCAAGCAAACTCTTGGGATTTCACTAACCACCAAGTAACCTTGGTCTTCCCTTAAATAAGGGGCATACAACACCTAGCACCCCAGTTGGTCTTCTTCTCTTTCCTAGGTAAGAAGGCAGCCCACTATTTAACCTCAGTCAAGTGCTTCTTTCACAAGCTCAGAAGCAACTCACTGGTACACACCCTAGCAGGTCTTCCCTTGAAACAAGGGAAACATTGGTACAAACCACATATGGTCACCACTAGGCGCAAGCTAGTCTTCCCTTCTAATCAAAGGGAACGCTTGCACAGTAAACCTTCTCTTCTAACCGAAGAGAAACACTTCTAAACATAGAAGCAAGGACCTGAAGCCCCTAGATCAAGCTCAAGATACACAATGAAACACTTGATCTGAGATTGAACCTAAGAAAGAAAGAGTTTACAGCAAAATACTCTTTTTAGGCTAAACCCCCAACTCTCTCTCTCTCACTCTCTCAAATACCCAAAGTATAATGACCGGAAGGTTCAGATCGTGGTTTACCGGGTTTCGGAGGCCAGTGTGTGGCCACCATTAGGCCATGGAGGTCTATGTGTGTTTTTACAGCTTATTTTGGTCAGGTTGTAGGTAGGGGTGCTGGGCAACCCAGCCAAATTTGGGCTCTATCGGACTCATTAAGATCGCGGCGAACACAGAGGATGCGATTCTCAGGGGCTTACCGCGTCCTATTTGCCAGACGCGATCTTATTTCTTATCGCAGTCTGTATGTGGGATGCGATTACATATGTTAATTGCGGTCGGCATGCAGGACGCGATATTGAACCGCCATTGCGTACTTGTCGCTGCATGCGCACCGCGTGGCGCATGCAGGGTGACGGAGGTTTAGTTGCATCGGCCGCGGAGGACGCGATTCTTATCGCGTCCCGTAAACACGACGCGATTTGATTTAAGACTGTTAAGTGTATCATCCCCAGCCGAACAGTGTAGTTGCACTACTCAGGCTGGGGGAAGATGCTGCTATGAAGAAGATTTTGGTGTTTTGAAGGTAATCAGAGTCCGTTTGGCGAGGTTTCGGCACGTGGACGAGCGTGGGAGCGCGGGGAATCTCGTGGTGGTGTCGGAATTATGCTTTTTGCACTGGTAGGGGAACTCCACCATGATTTCCACCTTGTTTTCATAGAGTATGGCTTGTAAGATGCTTGAATGAGGTATCTACATATGGGAATTGCACTTGCATGTTAGTAAGCATGTGTAGGAATCTGATTGACATGTTTAATACCAGTTTTACATGATTTGGGATGGGGTGGTGTGATCCCCGGAAGGGGTTTGTTGAGTGTGCTTCTGAACCCCGAAAGGCGTCCAGTGCAGAGGACGCGTTTGTTAACGCGATGCGATTCTGAGACAAGTAGCATCCTGTTTGTCCAACGCGACTTGAAAGGCAAAAGCGGCTTCTGTTTTGGACGCGATTATGAAAGAGGCCACCCGAGCTCTGGTGAGCTGTGGCCAGTCTGTCCAGTTTGTGTTCCACATTGCTTGGGCTATGTTACCAAGGCAATGTAGGATCTGTGTGGGTGGTGTGGACCCGTGTAATGATTGATATCGAAGAGATTTGCGTGGTTTTACGTGCATAGCGGGATAGGTGTTACGCCTTCTGTAGTTACCTCTCTAGTCAGTTACCCTAGCACCGGGTGCTTAGGGCTTGTCCCAGTACGAAAGTACCGTTGAAGTTTGTGTCGTCTTCCTGGACACCCTCCTCTTGTGCTTGAGTAGTACGTCCGACAGAGGGGAAAGACGACGGGGGACAATGGCTTTGTGTTTGAGTGTACAACCATTTGTAGCGCACTCTTGGTTGAGGGACGGACACCGGTAGACGTACTGGTCCTCAGCTAGTCCTGTTCCAGTGCCTCACTTTAGGGTTCTCAGCCGGAGCCCCTAAAGGTGTCAGGCTTGGTCCTGCAGCAGTGTTGCTTGCAGGTGTGGTGTAGTTTGCCTCCATAGTCCTTGTTTGTTGAGGTGGAGCGACAGCTAGACCTTTCATCTGTGGCTGCGAGACTGAGAGGTGTACTTGTGTGGCTTGTCCGGGTCTGTGGCTGGTGTCATGAACCAGTTCTCGAGACTCATGTTCGGCGTACCCTTCCTTTAGCTTGTGCACTTGATGTGTGTTACCATTTATTTATTTACCCGCTCTGTAGTACCATGTTTAAATGATTACATACTTTTACAGCTTTATTATTAATTGTGTTTCTCGACTTGGGGGAGCTACCCTACTGAGCCAATGACTTGTGAGGCTCACCCCTTTTTCTTCTAGGTGAGGGTGAGCAGGAGGCTTCACATCCCTCTAGTAGCTCGTGTTGGCCCTTTTGGTACGGCAGCAAGCTAACCTAGAGGGGGGGGTGAATAGGTTTTTCTGAGATCTGAAATAGAAACTTAAACACAGAAATTAACACTTGAAGATTTGGATAGTTTGGTGTGATAAAGAGTAGCAGTGCGGAAGCAAATGAACAATCACACAAAGGACACAAGGAATTTATCCCGGTTCGGCCCTTCCCACATGGAAGTCCTACGTCCAGTTCTCAAGCAACCTCTTGGGATTTCACTAACCAAGGGTACAGTCCCCCTTAAGGACACTACAACACCCAGCACCCCAGCTGGTCTTCTTCTCTTTCCCGGGCAAGAAGGCAGCACACTTCTCTTACAGGTAAAAAATCCAACCTCCTAGTACAAACCCCAGTGCGGTTCTGCTAGACATAAACCTCTAGCTAGGTTCTACAATGTATACAGTCCTACAGCTGAACAGAAATCTTTCTTAGAAAAGAAAGAACAAAGCTGAGAGTTGGAACAAATAAAAAACCAACTAAAAGAACTCTCAGCAAAAGACTCTCTCCCCCAGATTACAAGATGCACAGAGAGAGAGAGAGAAGAGAGGAGAAGGAGCTTGAATGCTTCAGTGCTTCAGATGCTTGAACACTTCTTCTTGGGCTCAGGCTCTTTCTCTCTTTTTCTCTGAGTGTATTTGGAGTTCAGGTTCCTCACTAGTTGTACACTCATTCAAAAGATCTTCAGAAAAGCTCTATCATATTCTTCAGCCATGCTTCATCTTTTATATGAGCAGCTTTGAATAAATCCGTTGGAGTTCTAGCCATTGCTCATCTTCTCTTTCTTCTGATAATTTGTGGTCTACGAGGTCTGCAAGCATAGAAAAAAGTGTTTAGATAAAATAGTGTTTCTGTCAAAAAGGCTCATACCTTTATGTTTCCTGATGCCACCCAGAAGTGGTAAGTAATCTCTCTTTTGTTGGCAGGAGAGAAGAGATCTAGAAAGATAAGCAAAAAGATCTCCTGTCAGAAAGATAGAGGATTATGCAAATCAAGAATATTGACTTTTTCACTAGATGCCAAAAGGCACTTTGAAATATAAAGGAAATCTATGTTTTTACAAAGAAATCCATGTTTTACAAAGGAATCCATGTTTTTACAAAGGAATCCATGTTTTACAAAGGAATCCATGTTTTACAAAGGAATCTATGTTTCACTTATCAAATCCTTATGAGAGTTACAAAGGAATCCATGTGAGTTACAAAGGAGTCTGTGTGAGTACAAAGGAATCCTTATGAGTTACAAAGGAGTCTGTGTGAGTACAATGGAATCCTTATGAGTTACAAAGGAGTCTGTGTGAGTACAAAGGAATCCTTATGAGAGTCACTTATCAAATCGTTATGGGAAGTCTGTGTGAGTTACAAAAGAATCCTTATGAGTTACAAAGGAGTCTGTGTGAGTACAAAGGAATCCTTATGAGTTACAAAGGAGTCTGTGTGAGTACAAAGGAATCCTTATGAGAGTCACTTATCAAATCGTTATGGGAAGTCTGTGTGAGTTGCAAAGGAATCCTTATGAGTTACAAAGGAGTCTGTGTGAGTACAAAGGAATCCTTATGAGTTACAAAGGAGTCTGTGTGAGTACAAAGGATCCTTATGAGAGTCACTTATCAAATCGTTATGGGACCAAATCGATGTGGCACTTTGAACTGAAATCCATATATATATGAATGGAATCCATTTATCTGTTTAGTGCAAATCATTACAGTAATAATGTCATAAATTTATATTTATTAGAAAATCATGAAATTTAATTTATTATTAGAAAAATGTAATATTAAATTTATTTAATATTTACTTAATCTCATAAATTTATATTTATTAAGAAAACATGGTATTAAATATTTTTAATAATAATTAATTAATCATAAATTTAGTTATCACCAAAATAGGATATTATCACCAAAATGTGATATTAAATTTATTTAATATTACTTAATCTCATAAATTTATATTTATTAGAAAACATGATATTAAATATTTTTAATAATTAATTAATTAATCATAAATTTAGTTATCACCAAAATATAAGGGTAAAATATAAGAGTAGTTCAACAATCTCCCCTTTTTGGTGATGACAAAATTTATGAGAATTTTCTGTTTTGAAATACTTAAAACATAAAAATTATAGAAAATTCATAGATCATACAAATTCTCCCCCTTTTTGTCACTAACCAAAAAGGATGGATCTTACCATGCGTACTCTCCCCTTTATAGAAAATTACTTACCATTGAGGGGTTCAACAATTATTGAAATTTGTAAGTTACTCCCCCTTAGTGTTTGCTCCCCCTAAGCATGAGGCTCCTCGTTAATGTGATACTCTACCTGAAAGAGACTTGCAAGTAACTGTTAGTAATATTTAACGTTTAAAGAATAAACTAATGACTACTCCCTCTTCAGGTATGAGTTGGATGAAGAGTTGGCAGTCTTCAGTGCCTTGAGCATCCTTTGTTCCTGATGCCCCAAGGCTATCCTGCAAATGAGCTACTCAGAAGTAGGTACCCAAATAGTTTTGGGTCCTTGATCGTTAGATGCATAAAAATAGCCTTTAGGTATCCAAACTAGGTGCTTAGTTGTGCAGGTGTTCACAGTGTGTCCTAGTTTATTGCAATGAGAGCAGCAATGAATATAATTTGTTTTGCAGTTCTTATTGCCTTTGTGATGCATGATTGGAACATAATTTTTAGAAACCTTTTTCTTTTGATAAAGCTTGGTTGTTTCAGGTTCTTTTTTCTGAGGCATTTTGGTTTCTTTTACAAACTTTGGTAAAGGATATTTTCCTGAGTTTAATACTTGTTTTCCTTTTACTGGAGGTGTATAACCAAGCTCTTGTTTGTCATTTCCAGATTTTGATCCTTTTAAGCATAGGGCTAGAGATGTTTTTCCTTTAGTTAATTTCCTAACTGATTCTTTTAAATAAAGATTTTCTTCAGTTAGAGTTTTCAATTTTTCTTCCAACTCTACTTTTTCATTATCCGTGCTCCTTAAATTTTCATTCAAAGAGAATATTATCTTTACTGTCCTTTAATTGTTTTTCTAGTTGCTCCAGTTCGGATTTAAGATCAGAATTGGTGTTTTCTAAGCAAATAGTGTTGTTTTTCAGACTCTTTAATTCTTTTACAACATTTTTATGTTTTTCATATAGTTCATTAAAGACTTCTTCTAAGTCTTCAGATTCTGATCCTGAATCAGTGCAAGAGCTAAAAGATGGGTCATAATGTACCTCATCTAGTCCTACCATGAGGGCTAGACTTACCTGCTCTTTCTCCGATTCTGAGCTTGATGATTCTGAGCTTGTGGCCTCTTCATTTTCCCAAGCAGCCGCCATGGCTTTTCTTTTGAATTTCTTGTGCTTCTTTTAGGTTTTTCATTTTGACCAGTCTTCTTGAGTCTTGGACAATTCGGTCTCAGATGTCCAGGTTTTCTGCATTCATAGCAACTGGTTCTTTCTCTTTTCTGTATTTCTTTTGAATCCTTTTCGATCCATTTTTCTTCTTCTTGAAAATTTTTTGAAGCTTGGACAGAACTTCATCTACGTCACTGTCTTCAGAATCTACATTTTTGGAGCTAGAAGAAGAAGTGGAAGGAGCAGCTACAACCTTAGGAGCATTAGTACATTTCTTCTTAGATGAGCTTTCAGACAATCGCTCCATATTTATTTCATGTGCCAAGAGAGAACCTATTAAATTATCAATCGACAATTTGGTTAAATCATGGGCCTCTTCAATAGCAGTTACTTTAGGTGTCCATGAAATAGTTAAGGACCTAAGTATTTTTCTAACAGTTTCCTCAACAGAAAGATTTTTACCAAGAGAGCTTAGACCAACTACTATACTTGAAAATCTATTATACATTTGAGTGATATTTTCATTTGGAAACATTTTAAATTGCTCATATTGTGACAAGAATATCTATTCTAGTTTATTTTACTTTATCTGTTCCTTCATAAGTTATCTGCAGTTTATCCCATATTTCTTTAGCAGATTTACAAGCAGATACTCTACTAAATTCTTTTTTGGATAAAGCACAACATAAATAGTTCTTAGCTTTAAAGTTTAAAGATAGTTTACTTTTATCAGCTATTGTAATAGCAGTAGTCCCTGGAACAGGAACAACAACAAAATCACCTACCTCTATTACCTGCCACAGATCGAAGTCTGTGCCCCGAATGAAGCATTCCATTCGCATCTTCCAATATTGATAGTCCTCTCCATCAAAGAATGGAGGTCTTGTGACTGATTGACCTTCAACATATCCTTGAGCTGCCATGGATCTTTACTCTAAGATCGTTGGATCTTCTAGAATGATCAGAGACCCGCTCTGATACCACTTGTTGGCCCTTTTGGTACGGCAGCAAGCTAACCTAGGGGGGGTGAATAGGTTTTTCTGAGATCTGAAATAGAAACTTAAACACAGAAATTCACACTTGAAGATTTGGTTAGTTTGGTGTGATAAAGAGTAGCAGTGCGGAGGCAAATGAACAATCACACAAAGGACACAAGGAATTTATCCTGGTTGGGCCCTTCCCACATGGAAGTCCTACGTCCAGTCCCCAAGCAACCTCTTGGGATTTCACTAACCAAGGGTACAGTCCCCCTTAAGGACACTACAACACCCAGCACCCCAGCTGGTCGTCTTCTCTTTCCCGGGCAAGAAGGCAGCCCACTTCTCTTACAGGTAAAGAAGCCAACCTCCTGGTACAAACCCCAGTGCGGTTCTGCTAGACATAAACCTCTAACTAGGTTCTACACTGTATACAGTCCTACAGCTGGACAGAAATCTTTCTTAGAAAAGAAAGAACAAAGCTGAGAGTTGGAACAAATAAAAAACCAACTAAAAGAACTCTCAACAAAAGACTCTCTCCCCCAGATTACAAGATGCACACAGAGAGAGAGAAGAGAGGAGAAGGAGCTTGAATGCTTCAGTGCTTCAAATGCTTGAACACTTCTTCTTGGGCTCAGGCTCTTTCTCTCTTTTTCTTGAGTGTATTGGAGTTCAGGTTCCTCACTGGTTGTACACTCATTCAAAAGATCTTCAGAAAAGCTCTATCATATTCTTCAGCCATGCTTCATCTTTTATATGAGCAGCTTTGAATAAATCCGTTGGAGTTCTAGCCGTTGCTCATCTTCTCTTTCTTCTGATAATTTGTGGTCTACGAGGTCTGCAAGCATAGAAAAAAGTGTTTAGATAAAATAGTGTTTCTTTCAAAAAGGCTCATACCTTTATGTTTCCTGATGCCACCCAGAAGTGGTAAGTAATCTCTCTTTTGTTGGCAGGAGAGAAGAGATCTAGAAAGATAAGCAAAAAAATCTCCTGTCAGAAAGATAGAGGATTACGCAAATCAAGAATATTGACTTTTTCACTAGATGCCAAAAGGCACTTTGAAATATAAAGGAAATCTATGTTTTTACAAAGAAATCCATGTTTTACAAAGGAATCCATGTTTTTACAAAGGAATCCATGTTTTACAAAGGAATCCATGTTTTACAAAGGAATCCATGTTTCACTTATCAAATCTTTATGAGAGTTACAAAGGAATCCATGTTTTACAAAGGAATCCATGTGAGTTACAAGGAGTCTGTGTGAGTACAAAGGAATCCTTATGAGTTACAAAGGAGTCTGTGTGAGTACAAAGGAATTCTTATGAGCTACAAAGGAGTCTGTGTGAGTATAAAGGAATCCTTATGAGAGTCACTTATCAAATCGTTATGGGAAGTTTGTGTGAGTTACAAAGGAATCCTTATGAGTTACAAAGGAGTCTGTGTGAGTACAAAGGAATCCTTATAAGTTACAAAGGAGTCTGTGTGAGTACAAAGGAATCCTTATGAGAGTCACTTATCAAATCGTTATGGGAAGTCTGTGTGAGTTACAAAGGAATCCTTATGAGTTACAAAAGAGTCTGTGTGAGTACAAAGGAATCCTTATGAGTTACAAGGAGTCTGTGTGAGTACAAAGGAATCCTTATGAGTTACAAAGGAGTCTGTGTGAGTACAAAGAATCCTTATGAGTTACAAAGGAGTCTGTGTGAGTACAAAGGAATCTTATGAGAGTCACTTATCAAATCGTTATGGGACCAAATCGATGTGGCACTTTGAACTGAAATCCATATATATATTGAATGGAATCCATTTATCTATTTAGTGCAAATCATTACAGTAATAATGTCATAAATTATATTTATTAGAAAATCATGAAATTTAATTTATTATTAGAAAAAATGTGATATTAAATTATTTAATATTTACTTAATCTCATAAATTTATATTTATTAAGAAAACATGATATTAATATTTTTAATAATAATTAATTAATCATAAATTTAGTTATCACCAAAATAGGATATTATCACCAAAATGTGATATTAAATTTATTTAATATTTACTTAATCTCATAAATTTATATTTATTAAGAAAACATGATATTAAATATTTTTAATAATAATTAATTAATCATAAATTTAGTTATCACCAAAATATAAGGGTAAAATATAAGAGTGGTTCAACAGCTCGGACCAGCTTCATAGCAGAGTCAGGTCGTCACCACCAGCAGAGTAAAGTTCTTTCTTGTGGAGCCTTGGGGTTTGTCCCGGGCTATGTTTATGTTACGTTGATTATATAAGGAACTTGGAATGTACTTCTTATGGACATGTATAAGCTAGGCAACTTTTGTATGCTTAATGTGGTTCTTTTGTATTTCCATAGATATATGTGTTTGATATCCCTTGCGAGGCTTCAGCCCGATCGCGGGAGACGGAGTCGTGTCAAGCTCGTTATGGTGTTAACAGGTTTGAACGTCATGGTCCGTTACAATTGGTATCAGAGAAAGATCCGTGTAAATATGAAAGAACGAGAAAAGTACGTAGTGGTTCCTTATTATGATCTCCTCTGCTGGTAGTTGGTCTCATTTTTGTAGTAATATACTTGTTGCTTTGTATGGATAAAATGTGTATGTGCAGGTCTATAATGGAGGATAGGAGAGATTGGGGAGGAGGAGATGATGACCCTGAGGAGTCTACACACCAAATGATAGAGAGAATGTGGGAATGTCTCACGCATATCCGGACAAGGTTAGATCAGCAATTACCGGGGCAATATTCCGGGGTTGTACCACCGGTAATGGAGGAGATTATATCGGCACCAATAGTACCACCTTATGGAGTAGAGGCACCTCCTGCGGCACCTCCACCTCCAATGGTACCAGTGAGGCCAACAAGTATGGAGGATTCCACCATGGTGGTACAAAGGTTCTTGTTTTGCAACCACCAACATATTCGGGAGGTCCAAATCTGGATACGGCGGAGCATTGGATTCATGAGATCGAAAGGATGTTTGTTACAATGAGGTGTCCCCAAGCAGATAAAGTCATCTTAGCAACATACCAGTTGAGGGGTTTTGCACAGGAATGGTGGAGACTTAAGATGCAGACGGTGTTTGCCGGTAGAGCTGAAGAAGCAATCACTTGAGCGGAGTTTCTTGAGGCTTTCAATAATACTTTCTTTCCGGTGCAAGTTCAGCAAGCAAAGAGGGAACAATTTAGAACACTTCAGCAAGGGAACTTGTCGGTGTTAGAATATCAAATGAGATTTATGGCCTTGAGTCGGTATGCCCCATTTATAGTCACCAATAATGTAATGATGATTGAGTACTTTATTTAGGGATTGAGGCCAGAGTTGCAAGATGTTGTTATTCCTTTGATGTGTGGTACAGTTGAAGAGGTAGCCCAAAGAGCATCAATACTTGAGAGAACAATTCAAGCTAGGCAGTCAAGCGGATCGGGATCAAGTGGTGGTAGTTTCCGACTTCCACAACAGTCCACGGGTGTTAGCAAAGGAAAGGCATTTTTGGGAGGATCGTCTTCTTCGGGCTTTGGAAAATGAGGTAATAAGCTAAAGAAGATATTTAGAGGCCGAGGAGGTGGTAAGAAGCAAGGATTTCAACAAGGACGCAGTTATAAGCCGGAGATGGAGGAGTCTCAACAAAGCACGGCAAGGCAGCCCGGAGAATTCCGGTGTTACAATTATGATCAGCCGGGAAATATAGCGAGGAATTGTCCATACCCATGGAGAATTAATTATGGTAGAGGAGTGCCACAACAGCAACAACAACAACCACAACAGCAATCATCAGTAGGGCAAGGAAGGGGCGCACCTTATCAAAGGGGTGGAGGAGGAGGTCAAGTGATAGCAATTACCAGGGCTCAAGTAGAAGCATCAAATTTAATTGAAGGTATTATACCAGTCCTTGAATATTCAGCAAGAACATTAATTGATCCAGGTGCATCCCATTCTTTCATTTCTGAAGATTTTCTTGATGTTATGGTGCATCTATTTGAGGAGAGGCAGTGTGAGCTTATGGTAGAAGTACCGTCAGGGGATTTTATGCTTACTACATGTTACTTGGATGAGGTACCCATTATGGTTTAGGGTAATCAGTTGCCAGCTAGGCTTTATGCTTTGCAATTAAAGGAGTATGATGTGATATTGTGTATGGATTGGTTAGAGGCATATGAAGCGGTGGTGGATTGCATGAAAAAGAAAGTAAGGTTTAGCTATCCAGGAGGAGATTTATTTGAGTTCCAAGGTATGCCATTCTACACTCCTAAATTCATTATCTCTACCTTAAAGGCTAGGAAATTGATTAATGTAGGATGTGTAGCCTATTTGGCATCTATTAGCTTGGTTAAAGTAGAAAAAGAAGTGGATATGGTAACTGTTGTTAGAGAATTTGTGGACGTGTTTCCGGAAGAGTTACCAGGTTTAGCACCACATAGAGAGGTAGATTTCACTATAGAGCTGCAGCCGGGTAGTATGCCTATTTTTAAAGCGTCATATAGGATGGCACCTGCTCAATTAAAGGAGTTAAAGAAGCAATTGCAAGAGTTACTTGAAAAGGGGTTTATTAGGCCAAGTCATTCACCATGGGGAGCACTGGTCTTGTTTGTAAAGAAGAAGGATGGAAGCATGAGAATGTGTATAGATTACCGTCAGTTGAATCAACTTACCATAAAGAACAGGTATCCACTTCCTCGTATAGATGATTTATTTGATCAATTGCAATCAGCAAAGGTGTACTCTAAAATAGATTTGAGATCGGGATACCATCAATTAATGATTCGGGAGGAAGACATAGACAAGACGGCATTCAGAACAAGGTATGGGCACTATGAGTTTATGGTTATACCTTGAACTAACCAATGCACCGGCGACATTTATGAACCTAATGAACTGGATCTTTCATCCCTATTTAGATCAGTTCATTGTGGTGTTCATAGATGATATTTTAGTATATTCAAACTCAGAAGAAGAGCATGCAAATCATTTTAGAATTGCATTGCAAACATTGAGAGATCAGCTTTATGCAAAGTATAATAAGTGTGAGTTTTGGCTTAAGGAAATTCAGTTTCTGGGGCATATTATCTCAGGTGAAGGTGTGGCTGTGGATCCAGCAAAAGTGGAGGCGGTTATGAAATGGGAGGAGCTAAAGACAGTGTTGAAAATCCGGAGTTTTCTTGGTATGGCCGGCTATTACAGACGGTTTATCCAAGATTTCTCTAAAATTGCAGCACCATTGACAAGGCTCACTAGAAAAGGAGTGCCATTTGAATGGTCCTCCGAGTGCAGGCGTAGTTTCATGGAATTAAAGAAGCGGCTCACTTCAGCCCCAATATTGGTGATACGGAGGGAAGAGGTGGTTATGTGATACATACCGATGCATCTAAGAGAGGACTTGGGGAAGTGCTTATGCAACATGGAAAAGTGGTAGCCTATGCATCTAGGCAATTGAAGCATCATGAAGAAACTTATCCTACACATGACTTGGAATTGGCAGCGGTTGTTTTTGCATTGAAGATTTGGCGGCACTATTTGTGTGGGGAAAGGTTTGAGATATTCATGGACCACAAAAGCTTGAAATATATCTTCTCTCAAAAAGATTTGAATTTAAGGCAACGTAGGTGGATGGAATATCTCAAAGATTATGATTTTCGTTTAGCATATCACCCAGGTAGAGCAAATGTGGTGGCGGATGCTTTAAGTAGGAAAGTGGTTATGAGTCATATTATGGTGAAAGAATGGAAATTACATGAAGAGGTGGCGGAAAATTCTTTGTTTGTACCCAACAACCGACGAAGAGCCGTGTTGGCTAATAGTGCGGTGGAACCCTCATTATATTGGCAAGTTGTGGAAGCTCAAAAGGAAGATGAATATTTGGCCGATATTGTGAAAATGGAGGATGTTACCATTGATGATGATTGTGTTGTGCGATTCAGACACATGTTATATGTTCCAAATGAAGGTGGAGTGAAGCAGAAAGTGTTGGAAGAAGCACACCGGTCCAGATATACCATACATCCAGGGAGCACTAAAATGTATCAAGATTTGAAAAGATACTTTTGGTGGCCAAGCATGAAGAAAGAAATAGCAGAATTTATAGCAAGGTGTGCGGTGTGTCAACAAATCAAGGCGGAGCATCAAAGACCAGGTGGGTTATTACAACCACTACCAATACCTCAATGGAAGTGGGATTATATCTGAATGGACTTTGTTGCAAGTTTGCCCAGGACGGCATCGGGCCATAATGGTATTTGGGTTTTTGTTGATCGGTTAACTAAAGTGTGCAGGTTGTTACCGATTAGCATGTCATGGGCAGTGGATCGGTTGGCAAAGCTATATGTTGAAAAAATTGTGCCATTTCATGGGATACCGATTACTATTGTTTCAGATCGGGATCCTAGGTTTACATCGGGTTTTTGGAGGAGTTTACAAAGGGTTGTGGGCACACAATTGAGGTATAGTTCTGCATACCATCCCCAAACCGATGGAAAAACGGAGAGAACAATCCAAACCATTGAAGATATGCTTTGGGCATGTTGTTTGGCTTGGGGAGGCGGATGGGAACATCACCTTGGCATGGTTGAGTTTGCCTACAACAATAGTTATCATTCAAGTATTGGCATGGCACCATATGAAGCACTTTATGGGAGACCTTGTAGAACACCGTTAAATTGGCATGAAGTCGGTTAAAGGCAAGTAATGGGACCAGAATTGGTGCAGCAATGTGCAGAAGTGATCAAATTTATTAAGGAGAAACTTCAAACAGCGCAAAGTAGACAAAAGAGCTACGCAGATGTTCGGCGTAGGCCCTTGCAGTTTGGGGTTGGTGAGTATGTATTTTTGAAAGTTTCCCTGACTAAAGGTGTTATAAGGTTCAGTAAGAGAGGCAAGTTGAATCCCAGGTTTGTGGGTCCTTTTCAGATCTTGGAAAGAATTGGAGAAACAGCTTACAGGTTGGCGCTTCCAGCGGATTTCACAGATGCTCACGATGTATTTCATGTTTCCATGCTAAGGAAATATATCCGAGATCCCTCTCAAATTGTGAGCTATCAGCGGGATGATTTAAAGCTGGATATCTCCATGCCGGAATATCCGGTGATGATCACAGGCAGGCGGACTCAAAAGTTAAGGAATAAAAACATCGAATTGGTGAAAGTTCGGTGGGAGAATCGGTAAGGTGGTGAAGATACTTGGGAATTGGCTGAAGAGATGTTCAAAACATATCTGTATTTATTCCAGTAAGTAGCACCTTTCTTTTTAGGTGATAGTTGCATATGTTCTGAGTTATGTTTATGTTTACCGCTTTAATTTCGAGGACAAATTTTTTTTTAGGTGATAGTAATATAATGACTGGAAGGTTCGGATTGTGGTTTACCGGGTTTCAGAGGCCAGTGTGTGGCCATCATTATACCATGGAGGTCTATTGTGTTTTTACAGCTTATTTTGGTCAGGTTGTAGGTAGGGGTGCTGGGCAACCTAGCCAAATTCGGGCTCTGTCGGGCTCATTAAGATCGCGGCGAACACAGAGGATGCGATTCTCAAGGGCTTATCGCGTCCTGTTTTCCAGACGCGATCTTATTTCTTATCACGATCTGTATGTGGGACGCGATTACATATGTTAATTGCGGTCGGCATGTAGGACGCGATATTGAACTGCCATTGCGTGCTTGTCGTTGCATGCACGCCGCGTGGCGCATGCAGGGTGATGGAGGTTTAGTTGCATCGGCCGTGGAGGACGCGATTCTTATCACGACCGGTAAATGCGACGCGATTTGATTTAAGACTGTTAAGTGTATCGTCCCCAGCCGAACAGTGCAGTTGCACTGCTCAGACTGGGGGAAGATGCTGCTGTGGCTGTGAAGAAGATTTTGGCATTTTGAAGGTAATCGGAGTCCGTTAGGCGAGGTTTCGGCGCGTGGACGAGCGTGGGAGCGCGGGGAATCTCATGGTGGTGTCAGAATTGTGCTTTTTGCACTAGTAGGGGAACTCCACCATGATTTCCACCCTGTTTTCATAGAGTATGGCTTGTAAGATGCTTGAATGAGGTATCTACATATGGGAGTTGCACTTGCATGTTAGTAAGCATGTGTAGGAATCCGATTGACATGTTTAATACCAGTTTTACATGATTTGGGATGGGGTGGTGTGATCCCCGGAAGGGGTTTGTTGAGTGTGCTTCTGAACCCCGAAAGGCGTCCAGTGCAGGGGACGCGTTTGTTAACGCGTTGCCTACACGCGACGCGATTCTGAGACAAGTAGCATCCTGTTTGTCCGACGCGACTTGATAAGTAAAAGCGGCTTCTGTTTTGGACGCGATTATGTAAGAGGCCACCCGAGCTCTGGTGAGCTGTGGCCAGTTTGTCCAATTTGTGTTCCACATTGCTTGGGCTATGTTACCAAGGCAATGTAGAGTCTGTGTGGGTGGTGTGGACCTGTGCAATGATTGATATCGAAGGGATTTACGTGGTTTTACGTGCATAGCAAGTTAGGTGTTACGCCTTCTGTAGTTACCTCTCTAGTCAGTTAACCTAGCACTGGGTGCTTAGGGCTTGTCCCGGTACGGGAGTACCATTGAGGTTTGTGTCGTCTTCCTGAACACCCTCCTCTTGTGCTTGAGTAGTACGTCTGGCTGAGGGGAAAGACGACAGGGGACAATGGCTTGTGTTTGAGTTTATAGCCATTTGTAGCATGCTCTTGGTTGAGGGACGGACACCGGTAGATGTATTGGTCCTCAGCTAGTCCTGTTCCAGTGCCTCACTTTAGGGTTCTCGACCGGAGCCCCTAAAGGTGTCAGGCTTGGTCCTGCAGCAGTGTTGCTTGCAGGTGTGGTGTAGTTTGCCTCCACAGTCCTTGTTTGTTGAGGTGGAGCGGCAGTTGGACCTTTCGTCCGTGGCTGCGAGACTGAGAGGTGTACTTGTGTGGCTTGTCCGGGTCTGTGGCTGGTGTCGCGAACCAGTTATCGAGACTCGTGTTCGGCGTACCCTTCCTTTAGCTTGTGCACTTGACGTGTGTTACCGTTTATTTATTTACCCGCTCTGTAGTATCATGTTTAAATGATTACAAGCTTTTGCAGCGTTATTATTAATTGTGTTTCTCGGCTTGGGGGAGCTACCCTACTGAGCCAATGACTTGTGAGGCTCACCCTTTTTCTTCTAGGTGAGGGCGAGCAGGAGGCTTCACGTCCTCTAGTAGCTCGGACCAGCTTCATAGCAGAGACCGGCCGTCACCACCAACAGAGTAAAGTTCTTTCTTATGGAGCCTTTGGGGTTTGTCCCAGGCTATGTTTACATTATGTTGATTATATAAGGAACTTGGAATGTACTTTTCTTATGGACATGTATAAGCTATGCAACTTTTGTATGCTTAATGTGGTTCTTTTGTATTTCCACGGATATATGTGTTTGATATCCCTTGCGAGGCTTCGGCCCGATCGTGGGAGACGGAGTCGTGTCAATCTCATTATGGTGTTAACGGGTTTGAACAACATGGTCCGTTACACAAAGACATACAGAGAAAGAATGAGGAAGAAGGAAGACAGATTGAATACCTTAGCTTGAATGGGCTCGAGCTCTCTTCCATTTTGCTTGAGTGTGTTTGGAGTTGGATGCTCACTGGATGTACACTCCTTAAATGATCTTCAGGTTTTTCACTCTCTTCCTTGTTTTCTTCTCAGTCATTGCTTCATCTTTATATAGAGCAGCTTGAAGAGGATCCGTTGAAGAATAGTTATTGCTCTTTTTTTCTTCTTCTTCTTTTTTTGCTCTCCTTCTGTTGAGTCTAACGAATGTTTTCTTGAGTCTACTGGCTATTTGGAATGGAGGAAGATGTTACAACTAGTGTGCACTTCCAAGGATGCCAACAGCAAGTCCAAGATGTGACTCTTTTTGCCTTCTATCTATATTTTTTGCAAATAGCTAAAAATAGAAGGTTAGGTACTTTTCTTTTGTTGTAGGAAGGAGGAATTCTCTTTTGCCTTTTGTCCATGTTTTCCTGCTGACAACTTGTTGTAAGACCTTTTTATCTGTCAGAGAAATGACAAGATAAGAGTTAGAAAGTCATTTGAATTTTCAATGGGCGCCAAGGTATTTTGAAACCCATCAGTGTAAGTCATAATAGCAATCGATATGAGATTAAGTTTTTAACACCAATCGGTAGAAATAGAGAGGCAATCGATATTTGCTTAAAGGCAATTGATATTTCAGAGGCAATTGATATGAAACAACTATAGTCGATGCATGAAGGCAATTGATGTCTAAAGCAATCGATGTCCAACGACAATCCATGTTTAAAGGTAATCGATGTCCAAAGAAGTAATCGATGTTTAGTGCAATTGATGTTCTAATGCAATCGATGTTTAAGACAATCGATGTTAAAAGGTAATCAATGTGAACGCAATCGATGTTTAAGTATAATCAATGTTAGAGTGTAATCAATGTTTATGCAATCAATGTTTAAGTGTAATCAATGTTCATGTAATCGATGTTTAAGTATAATAGATGTTCATGCAATTGATGTGATTTTATAACAGTAATCGATGTTTAAGTGACGCAGTCGATGTTATGAGGCAATCGATCTGTAAAGAGGCAATTGATGTTTAAAGCAAATCGATGTATAAGGTAAATGATGTTTAAGGCAATCGATGTTTGAACATAATTGATGTTTAAGTGAACTATAATCGATGTAAGTTTGTATAGAAATTGATGTGATATTAAAATAGTAGTCGATGTACAACTTTGACTCTCCAGAAGTCGGAGTAGGACATTCAAACAAAGACTTAAAACAGTAATCGATGGAACCTTTGTTCTCTAATCGATGTGGCACTTAGTTATTAATCGATATGCATTGAAAAACAATCGATTTAGCTTTCTAGTGCAAATCATGAAACGATAATGCCATAGTATGTTGTATTTATGAGAAAAACATGATATTAAATATATTCATGATATTTAAGTTAATCATGAGTTTTGTTATCACAAAAATAAAGGATAAAATATAATAGTGGTTCAATAAAAACTTCCACCATAATGAAAGCCAATCATGTCGTAAATCTTGAGGCTAACATTCGTACGAGTGGGTCTGTCTCTTTTGCGACCCATCAAGCAAGATTGGTAAGTCATGTGTCCGATTATGATACATTTTATTTATATAAGTTCTCATTTGTGAAATGTGATTTGTAAAATAGGAAAAGGTGTTAAAGCGTGCACCGACATTTTAGGTGGTCTTTGATGAGACCCATAAAAGAAGGGGACGGACCAGTATATTAGTGAGAGAGCCCGAGAGGTTGCTGTAACTTTTTAAAGCTATATAAAGTTTTATGTTTTCTCATTAATGATTAATATAAATTAATAAAAAATTTTATTCAACTTGTAGGAGTCATATAACAGGCAAATGAGTGAAGTACACAGGGGAGGACCACTAGCCACAGTTAGATCTTAACATATGGGTTGCAGCATTTGACGCACCAAAGAAGGGCATGATGTATATGATTTTGGGCACAACTTAGACACGAGTAAGGTACTATCTGGCTTTTCGAGTTTAGGATCACAAGCGACTAGTCCTTTCACGATGCCTGCACCCCCAGGTACTGCTCCTGCTGACGTCATGGGCTTCATTCGATACATTCGAGATGAGATATCCGACATAGAGACACGACTTGTCCAGACCATGCGCATGGAGGTGTCTGATGCCGCCTAGGCCCATCTCTCCCAGGCCTTCTCCCAGACCCTCTCTCAAGCCCTCTCTTAGGCCTTCATCCAGACAGGGATTCCTCCTCACGGAGCACCCTCGGCAACAGCATGGGACCCTCAAGTGAGTTTTTTATTTTAATTTATTTTAAATTCACATTAAGTAAGTTAGTTTACTTTAAAAATAAAAATTTGGGTTTGATGGTCCAAAATTAGGAATACTAATCTGATTGACCTCTGGTTTGTTCCAACATGACCAGGGCGATGAGTGTGACTCGTGAAAACTTACTAGGTTCAAATCAGACTCCTAGTTTGAGCTCGACACTCAAATTCACATTAAGAATGTTAGTTTACTATAAAAATAAAGAACTTCAGTTTGGGTGCCTAAAATTAGAAATACTAATCTGATCAGCCTCCGGTTCGTTCCACCATGACTAGAGTGATGAGTGTGACTCATGGAAATTGACAGAGTTCAAATCAGACTCTCAGTTTGAACTCGGCCCTCAAATTCACATTAAGCAAGTTAGTTTAATTAAAAAATAAAACCTTAGGTTTGGGGTCCAAAATTAAAAATACTAATCCTATCGGCCTCCGGTTTGTTCCAACATAGCTGAGGTAATGAGTATGACACATGAAAATTGACGGAGTTCAAATCGAACTCCCGATTTGAGCTCGGCACTCAAATTCACATTAAGAAAGTTAGTTTAGTTTTAAAATGAAGAACTTAGGATTAGGGGTCTAAAATTAGAAATACTTATCTGATCAGCCTCTGGTTTGTTCTAGTACGGCCGGGGCGATGAGTGCGACTTGTGGAAACTGACGGAGTTCAAATCAGACTCCCAATTTGAGCTCAGCGCTCAAATTCATATTAAGCAAGTTAGTTTAGTTTAAAAATGAAGAACTTAGGTTTGGGGGTCAAAAATTGGAAATACTATTCCAATCGGCCTCCGGTTTATTCCAACACGGCCGGGGAGATGAGTGTGTGGAAATTGACGTAGTTCAAATCAGACTCTCAGTTTGACCTCGGCGCTCAAATTCATATTAAGCAAGTTAGTTAGTTTAAAAATGAAGAACTTAGGCTTGGGGTCCAAAATTGGGAATACTAATCCGATTGGCCTCCGAATTATTCCAACACGACCAGGATGATGAGTGTGACTTGTGAAAACTGACGGAGTTCAAATCGGACTCCCAATTTGAGCTCGGCACTCAAATTCACATTATGCAAATTTGTTTAGTTAAAAAATAAAAAATTAGATTTAGGGGTCCAAAATTAGAAATACTAATCCGAT
This sequence comes from Colocasia esculenta, assembly GCA_014218235.1. Classification (NCBI taxonomy): domain Eukaryota; kingdom Viridiplantae; phylum Streptophyta; class Magnoliopsida; order Alismatales; family Araceae; genus Colocasia; species Colocasia esculenta. The sequence goes on from CM024757.1 coordinate 129,350,796, forward strand.
CGACTTTCGGTTGGTTCCGTTACATTCAGGACGATGTGTGTATGACTTGTGAAAACACACAGAGTTCAAATTGGACTCCTTGTTTTATTTCGGAGTTTAAATTTATATTCATCAACTTAGTTTAATTTAAAAGTGAGTGAATTATATAGAAAAATAAAATCTAAAAAAAATTATAATTTATTTTTATAGTATTATTTTAATTTATTATTCTTATATATCTATTATAAGTTTCTTCATCAAGTGACGTCGGAGGAGATGGGGACGAGGAGGATTCAAAGGATCCATGATTTTCTTTTAATTGTTATGGACATTTAATGTATTGTTGTGGATATTTTATGTATTATTATTGTGGAGATTTTATGTATTAATATTGTGGACATTTTAGGACATTTTATATATTATTGTGAACATTTTAGGTGTTATTGTGGATAGTTTTTGTTTTTATTATATATAAAATAGGTTATTTAAAATATATATATTTAAAAAAATAAAAATAGAGGTTAATTAACGACTATTTTTTTGGTCACAAAATCGGTCCCAATATAGTGACCGAATTTGTGACTGTAAAATCAGTCACTAAGTCAGCATTTAGAGATCAAAATATTTCGGTCACTATTTCAGTCACAGTATAGTGACCAATTTTGTGACCAAAAAATCGGTTGCTAAAGTCGATCGAAAATTTCGGTCGCTATTTCGGTCACTATTTTGTGGCTGAAATAATAACCGAATATTTTCGGTCGTTGTCTTTCCTTTAGAGATCGATTAGAGACTGAACATTTACGGTCTCTAATCTGAGACCAAATAGTGACCAAAAAAATTTGGTCACAATACTGTGACCAATAATGCATCACCGACATTTTCGGTCGCTATTCGATCGCAATTCGGTCACTATTTCCGTTAGTGACCGAATAGAGACCAAATTCGTCGGTCTCTATCTATGTTTTTTCTTGTGGTGCATGATTATATTCATTAACATCAAGTGCACAATTAAGCTTGTATGATGTTATGATTAACATATGTTTTTTTAAGTCCTTAAATCCTATTCTTTCACCCTCTTAGTTGCATAAGGTCCAATGTCTACAATTCTCCATATTTTGTAATTCATGACTTTTATGTATGTAGTCATATGATTTTTCAAATAACTACAGTTAGAGCTATTGAAAAATGAAGGTCTTGTAATCGATTGTCGCTCACCAAATGAGAACGGACTGGTTATATGAGTCATAGGGATGGATCTCTCTAAACGATGTTAATCCCTTGATATAGGGACCCTACCCCCTACTCTGATACCAATTGAAGGCTCAAAGCTATGGAATGCATCCAAGAGGGGGAGGTTGTTGGCCCTTTTGGTATGGCAGCAAGCTAACCTAGAGGGGGGGGGGGTGAATAGATTTTCTGAAATTTGAAATAGAAACTTAAATGCAGAAATTTATCACTTGAAAGTTTGGTTAGTTGAGTGTGATAGAGAGTAGCAGTGCGAAAGTAAATAAACAATCACACAAAGAACATAAGGAATTTATCCTGGTTCGGCCTTTCCCACATGGAAGTCCCACGTTTAGTCCCCAAGCAATCTCTTGAGATTTTACTAACCTGGGGGAGTGATCGTGTAGCAGGTTGATCGCCTGGGGGAGTGGTTTTATTTCATTCTGATGGGGTGAAATGCACTCGACCGGTGCCTGACCCTGTTACCTATAATAATAATAAAAAAAGAATGTCTGACTAAAAAAAAGAGATTTTACTAACCAATGGTACAGTCCCCCTCAAGACAATACAACACCCAGCACCCCAGCTGGTCTTCTTCTCTTTCCCGGGCAAGAAGGCAGCTCACTTCTCTTACAGGTTAAGAAGTCAACCTCCTGGTACAAACCCCAGTGCGGTTCTGCTAGACTTAAACCCCTAGCTAGGTTCTACACTATATACAGTCCTACAGCTGGACAGAAATCTTTCTTAGAAAAGAAAGAACAAAGCTGAGAGTTTTACATGAATGGACTTTAACCCAAAAACTCTCAGCAAAGGACTCTCCCCAGAAATTACATTGAGCACGGAGAGAGAGAGTGAAGAGTGGAGAATGAGCTTGAAGCTTGGAGGCTTCAGATGCTTTAGCACTTCTTCTTGGGTTCGAGCTCTTTCTCTCTTTTTCTTTGAGTGTATATGGAGTTCAAGTTCTTCACTAGATGTACACTCCTTTTAAAAATCTTCAGGAAAGCTCTCTCCTCGTTCTTCAGCCTTGCTTCATCTTTTATATGAGTAGCTTTGAATAGATCTGTTGAAGAGATCCGTTAGAACTCTTCTAGTCATTGCTGATTTTTCTATTCTTCTTCTGACTGTCAGCCACTTGGTGGTCTTCGAAGTCTGCAAGCATAGAAGAAGGTTTTTAGATCAAAGAGTGTTTCTATCAAAGGCTCACGCTTCTGTGTTTTCTACTATTACCCAGAAGTGGTAGGTAAGCCCTTTTTGTCTGAGAGGAAAGAAGAGATCTAGAGAGATAAGCAAAAAGATCTTCTGTCAGAAAGATAGAAGATTACACAAATGAAATATATTTGACTTTTCATTAGGCTCCAAAAATATTTGAAACATTTGAGTATAAAGGAAATCGATGTTTAAGTTGAAATCTATGTTTGAACGGAATCCATGTTCTAATGAAATCGATGTTTCCAACAGAATCGATGTTTACATGAAATCGATGTTTGAAAAAAATCGATGTTTAAGTGGAATCAATGTTTACATGAAATCGATATTTGAACAAAATCGATGTTTAAGTGAAAGCAAATCGTTGTTTTGATCAAATCGTTGTTTTAGTAATGGCAGATTGTTGTTTGCTATCAAATCGTTATAGCGATCAAATCGTTGTTTAACTTATCGAATCGTTACAGCGATCAAATCGTTGTTTTACGTATCAAATCGTTACAACGATCAAATCGTTGTTTAACTGAAATTGATGTCTGCAAGATATGAACCATAATCGATGTATTTGTATGGAAATCGTTGTGGCACTTAGTGAACTGAAATCGATGTATATTGAATAGACATCGATTTTGCTTATCAGTACAAATCACACAGCAATAGTGCCATAAATTTATATTTATTAGGAAAATATGATATTAAATATATTTAATATTATTTAATTAATCATAAGTTTTGTTATCACTAACATATAAGGGTAAAATATAAGAGTGGTTCAACAATCCCCTCCTTTTTGGTGATGACAAAACTTATGAGAATTTTCTGACAAACATACTTAAAGCATTGAAAATACAGAAAATTTACAGATAATGCATACAATGCATACTCTCCCCCTTTTTGTCACTAACCAAAAAGGAAGGATCTTACCATGCATTCTCTCCCCTTTTGCAAAAACTTCTTACCATTTGAGGGGTTCAACAATGATTGACATTAATGAATAACTCCCCCTTAGTCTGTGCTCCCCCTGAATGAGAGACTCCACCTGAAACTTGCAAACATACATTAGTAGTACTATAAATTTAAAATTAAATAGTGACTACTCCCTCTTCAGATATGAGTTGGATGAAGAGATGGCAGTCACCAATGCCTTGAGCATCCTTGATCCTGATGCTCCAAGGCTATCCTGCAAGAAAACTACTTAGAAGTATGTACCCAACTCTTTTTGGGTCCTTGATGGTTAGATGCATGAAAATATCCTTTCGGAATCCATACTAGGTGCCTGTTTATGCAGGTGTTTACAATGTGTCCTAATTTATTGCAATGAGAACAACAATGAATGTAATTTATTTTACAGTACCTATTGTCTTTGTAATGTCTGTTTAGAACACAATTTTTAGAAACCTTTTCCTTTTGAAAAAATTTGTTTATTTCAGGTGCCTTTTTCTGTGGCATTTTAGTTTCTTTTACAAATTTTGGCAAATGATATTTTTTCTGGAATTATGGCTTATTTTCCTTTTTTCGGAGGTATGTATCCAAGCCCTTATTTATTGTTTCTAGATTTTGATCCTTTTAAGCATAGGGCTAAAGATGTTTCTCCTTTAGTTAATTTTATAACTGATTCTTTTAAATAAAGATTTTATTTAGTTAGAGTTTTTAGTTTTTCTTCTAACTCTAACTTCTCATTATTTTTGCTTTTCAAATCTTCATTTAAAGGATAATTATTATCTTTATCTTCTTTTAATTGTTTTTGTAATTGTTTCATTTCGGATTTAAGATCTGAATTGGTGTTTTCTAAGCAAGTAGTATTATTTTTCAGATTTTTTAATTATTTTACAACACCTTTATATTTTTCATAAAGTTCATTAAAGACTTCTTCTAAGTCTTCAGACTCTGACCCTAAATCAGTGCATGAATCAAAAAATGGGTCAGAAAGTACCTCATCTAGTCCTACCATGAGGGCTAGACTTTCCTGCTCTTTTTCGGGATCTGAGCTTGATGATTTTGAAGTTGTGGCTTCTTCATTGTCCCAAGTAGCAGCCATGGCTTTTCTTTTGAATTTCTTATGCTGCTTCTTGGATTTTTCTGGCTGACCAGTCTTCTTGAGTCTTGGACAATCTGGTCTCAGATGTCCAAGTTTTCTACATTCATAGCAGACTGGTTCTTTTTCCTTTCTCTTTCTTTTGAATGCTTATTGATCCATTTTTCTTCTTCTTGAGAATTTTCTGAAGTTTGGATGGGACATCATCCGGATCGCTATCTTCAGAACCTGCATTTTTTGAACAAGAAGAAGAAGAAGAGGTGGAAGGAGCAGCTACAACTTTGAGAGCATTAGAATTTTTCTTGGATGAGCCTCCATATTAATTTCATATGCCATGAGGGAACCAATTAACCTATCAATAGAAAACTTGGTTAGATCATGGGCTTCTTCAATAGCGATGACCTTAGGGGTCCATGAAATAGTTAAAGACCTAAGTATCTTTCTGACAGTTTCCTCATCAGAAAGATTTTTGCCAAGAGAACTTAGACCAACTACTATGCTCGAAAATCTATTATACATTTGAGTAATATTTTCATTAGGAAGTATTTTAAATTGCTCATATTGTGAGACAAGAATATCTATCCTAGTTTGATTTACTTTATCTATTCCTTCATAAGTTACCTGTAGTTTATCCCATATTTCTTTAGCTGATTTACATGCAGATACTCTACTAAATTCTCTTTTGGATAAAGCACAACATAAATAGTTCTTTGCTTTAAAGTTTAGAGATAATTTACTCTTATCAGCTGCTGTAATGGCAATAGTACCTTGAGTATGAACAATAACAAAATCACCTACCTCTATTACCTACCACAGATCAAAGTTTGTGCCTCGAATGAAGCATTCCATTCTCATCTTCCAATATTGGTAATCATCTCCATCGAAGAATGGAGGTCTGGTGACTGATTGACCTTCAGCAAATCCTTGAGCTGCCATAGATCTTCTCTAAGATCGTTGAATCTTCTTCTTGAAGAGACTTGGCTCTAATACCACTTGTTGGCCTTTTTGGTACGGCAGCAAGCTAACCTAGAGGCACTACAAGAAAAAGCGCATATAGAGACCGATTTAGAGACCGAAATTTTCGGTCCCTATTCGGTCCCAAAATAGGGACCGAATAGAGACTAAAAATTTCAGTCTCAATATAGAGACCGAATTATTTCGGTCTCAATTCGGTCCCTATTTAGGGACCGAATAGGGACCGAAATGAATCGGTCCCAAATATAGAGACCGAATCATTTCGGTCCCTATTTGTCCCTGAATAGGGACCGAAATTGTTCGGTCTCAAATATAGAGACCGAATTATTTCGGTCCCTATTCGGTCCCAAATATAGAGACTAAATAGGGACCAAAATAATTCGGTCCCAAATATAGAGAGGGACCGATTGAGACCGAATAATTCGGTCTCTATATTTGAGACCGAACAATTTCGATCCCTATTCGGTACCTATTTAGGGACCGAATTGAGACTACAATAATTCGGTCTCTATATTTGAGACTGAATTATTTCAGTCCCTATTCAGTCTCTATATTTGGGGACTGAATAGACCGAAATAATTCAGTCTCTATATTTGGGACCGAACAATTTTAGTCCTTGTTCGGTCCCTATTCAGTCCTGAATAGGGACCGAAATGATTCGGTCTCTATATTTGGGACCGAATTATTTCGGTCCCTAAATAGGGACCGAACGGAGACTGTAATATTCGGTCTCCATATTTGGGATTGAATTATTTCGGTCCCTAAATATATAGGGACTGAATTTTTCGGCCCCATATTTTGAGATTGATTAAATTCAGTCACAATTCGATCCCTAAATAGTGATCGAATAGTAAATCAGTCTCTATTTTACATACAGAATGATGACTGATTTTATTTCAGTCACAAATTCTCAATAACGTGAGAAGATTTGTGACCGATTTTGTGACGTCTCAAATTAATACCAGGTATAGTCCCTAGCATATTTGCAGCAGAAAATCATTTAAAGATTTATATTGTTTCATGTCGGCACCATTTCTGCACATATGTACACTGACAAGTGTCACTGGATTTTGGTAATAAAATTTAGTTCGAAATTACCATAATTATCAGAAAAATATATTTATACCAAAAATGTGGATATTGAGAATTTTTGATGCACGGTTAATGAGGTAAATATGATTTATCTACTTTTAGGACAATTTATACTTGATAATATTTTTTCAGGAAAATTTTTTAAAAAAATTACCATAAACTTGTTTACGTAAGATTTAACCTGCATCTAAATGTGAACATGTGTAAGTAGTGGTAGGTATGTGTAAACATGTATATATATTTATTATATATATATATATATATATATATATATTATATGTGTGTTTGTGTGTGTGTAATAAAATAAAAGATAAAAAATGTCAAAAGATTATTAGGTATACTTACGTGTTTTAGCTAATACTCAGTCTTAGCTAGGCAAGTGTTCTTGTGAATTGAAAGATTTTATTCTTCTTCTTTTCTTCTGACTGTGTTTTGGAAATAGTACTAGTAGTGTCAACACATCTATCCAGTAGTGTTGACCTATCTATCTAGTAGTGTCAGTTAACACTATCTATCCAGTAGTGTCAACACTATCTATGCAGTACTAGTGTTGACCTATCCGTACTCATGTGTCAACACTATCTATCCAGTAGTACTGTCACCATTATCTATCCAGTAGTGTTGACCGATTTATCCCTTATAGCGTCAACCTATCCCTTCATAGTATCGACCAATACCTTGTAGAGAATTGACACTTTCCTTCAGAGTGTCAACACTCTCTTCTATTCAGGTTGACACACTCTGTTAATTTTCAAATCAACTTATAACTCATGTCTCCAATGACTTAATTAGGTCGACACACCCATATTCTAGGTCGAATAAAAAGCTCTTTTTTTTCTTCCAGAATATGGAGAACAATATGGACCTTTCTCAAAATTTTAAATAATTAATATGAATTCTCAGGTCTACACACACAACGAACTCACACTTTTATTCGTTTGTGTTGTTATCTATCGAAATTAGGGCTGTAAATGGAACCCAAAATTTGATTTTTCGACCTGATACTGATAAAAATTAATGGGTTCGGAATTAAAAGATGATACTGATTTCTTATTGGAATTCTCAGGTCTACACACACAACGAACTCACACTTTAATAATCGTCTGTGTTGTTATCTATCGAAATTAGGGCTGTAAATGGAACCCGAATTCTGATTTTTCGACCTGATACTGATAAAAATTAATGGGTTCGGAATTAAAAGATGATACCGATTTCTTATTGGAATGGGTATCGGGTTTTTTGATAATATATCAGTATCGGATTTGGAACCACATATTTTCGAAACCGATTTCTGATTAATTAAAAATTAATGAAAATATAAAAAAAAAACCTACGTTAACCCTTCCTAGTTCCTCCCCACTAGGGGTGTTACTATTCGGTTCAAACCGAAAAACCAAACCCAATCGATCAATTTGGTTGGTTTGGTGGGTTTGGTTTGAAAGTGGAAAAAAATTGGTTCGTCTCAAACTAAACCGAATTTGTTAATTCAGTTCGGTTTACAGATCTTATCAACCAAACTAAACAGATAAACTGATTTATAATACATGGAAACATTACAATAAAATGCATCAGGTTGTTTCAAAATCCTACCTAAACTGAATAGGGAAACATAAGCACAACTTCAAAACCGCTAAGTGATTTAGTTGTGGCAATATCATTGAGCTACAGAACACAAATGTCAGCAACTGGGTAGTAGGGCTGTAACAGATCCGAATAATATTCGGATCCGATCCGAATCCATATCCATTAAGCATATCAATATCCGTTTAACAGGTATCCGACGAAGCGGATCCGAATGCGGATATTCCCTATTAAACGGAGCGAACACAGAAATAGGATGTCACGTCCTACTCATATACTATTTTCGGGGGTGATAGAAAGATCGAGTTAATGCAAGCAGCGACGTCTTGTATATATATAGAAAGTTGCAGCGAAATAATATGTTACAAGTACCATAGTTTAAAGTTAAAATATACAACAACTGAAGTGACCGAGTCTAAAGAAGTAAGGTTTGCTAATTTATGGATCACTCGGCGCACAATCCCCTGACGAGTCAGACCCATCTAAGATGCCTGAAAGGAAAGTAGGATTTATGAGCAATCGTGCCCAGTAGGAAATTGCAAAATATAAGTTGGACAGTAGTAGGAAAAGAGCAGTAAGTATAACAGTCAATAAGAGGACGCAACATAGATATCGAAGTACAGTTCAATGAAGATATCATAAAAGAATTTGCCCGGAACTAACAGTAAAGAAATTCATGCCATAATACAGTTCATGGAAATGTAGACTAAATTTAGCAGTAGGTGGTGTTATGCCAAACACCCAGTAGATCCATTCTCGACGGGTACAATTCGAATTGCAGTCTTGCAGGGTATCTGCTGACACTTAAGGAATTGCAGTCTTGCAGGGTATCTGCTGACACTTAAGGAAGGAACAGACCTGTCTGAAAAAAAACTGTAAAATCAGTCGACCAATGTGGGGAGGTCGGTCATCCGATCTGGAAAAATCGGTCGACCGACCTGGGAAAGTCGGTCGACCGACTTTCCCAGTACTGGTAGTGGGGTTTTGGCTGTAGGATCGGTCGACCGAAAAGACAAGGTCGGTCAACCGATTCCGAAAAAATACAGACTCGTACGGATCCGAAATGACTTAATTCTGGCCATTACATCTAATGGTACATATTTAACATATAAAAATATATCCTACAAACCCTACCCGACCCGGCGACTGCCGCGCCTCCCTCTCCCCATTTTTTTTCCCCCAAATCTTCTCAGCTCGAAATCCCCTCTTGGCTCCTGCGGCGCGGCGACCTGCTGTTGCAGACGCGGCGCAGCCCTGCCTCCTCCCTCCCCTCATCATCTCGGCCGGCGGCTCCTCGGCGGCGACCTGCTGTTGCAGACGCGGGCGGCCCTGCCTCCTCCCTCCCCTCGTCATCTCGGCCGGCGGCTCCTCGGCGACGACCTGCGGCGGTAAGTGTCCGGCCCTCCCCCTCCTCCCCTCCGGCCTTCCCCCCTCCGGCCCTCCACCCCTCCGGTCCATCCCTCCCCCTCTGGCCCTCCCCTACAGCCCTCCCCCCCTCCGGCCCTCCCCTCTCCAGCCCTCCCCCCCTCCGGCCCTCCCCCCTCCAGTCATCCTCCCCCTCCGGCTCCGGCCCTCCCCCCCTCCAGTCTCCTCCCCCTCCGGCCTCCCCTACAGTGGACAGCCCTCCCCCCTCCGCCCTCCCCCCTCCAGTCATCCTCCCCCCCTCCGCCCCCCCCTCCGGCCCTCTCCTCTCCATCCCTCCCCCTCCTCCCCTCCGGCCCTGCCCCCCTCCGGCCCTCCCCTCTCCAGCCCTCCCCCTCCTCCCCTCGGCCCTGCCCCCTCCGGCCCTCCCCTCTCCAGCCCTCCCCCTTTCCCCCCTCCGCCCCCCCCTCCAGTCATCCTCCCCCATCCGGCCCTCCCCTACAGCCCTCCCCCCCTCCGGCCCTCCCCTCTCCAGCCCTCCCCCCCTCCAGCCCTCCCCCCTCCAGTCATCCTCCCCCTCCGGCCCTCCCCCCTCCAGTCATCCTCCCCCTCCGGCCCTCCCCTCTGGCCCTCCCCTACAGTGGACAACCCTCCCCCCCTCCGCCCTCCCCCCTCCAGTCATCCTCCCCCTCCTCCCCCCCCTTAGGCCCTCTCCTCTCCATCCCTCCCCCTCCTCCCCTCCGGCCCTGCCCCCCTCTGGCCCTGCCCCCCTCTGGCCCTCCCCTCTCCAACCCTCCCCCTCCTCCCCTCCGGCCCTACCCCCTAAACCCTAAACAAGGATTCATGTTCTACAGTTCAATGGAAGTTGCATAGTTGGAAGTTTGTCTACCAGTACCATTTTTTTTTTTGCCATTCAGGTGATGAAGGTTTGTTGATCATTGAACCCTTGAAAGCCGTGTTTTTGTAATGTGGAAGGGGTTTTGTGACTGATGGCCAATGGAGCTAACAAATTTCATTAGGCTTTTTGTCATTCCAAGGAACCTTTAGATTTGCGTAATGGTAAAAGGCAATTTTTTTACTTCTTCGCGTTCCAATTTAGGTTCCTTATTGCCGAAGCTTGACAATGATCAACGAAGAAGATTTGTAACTTGATGGTTATGGTGATGATTCAATAGTAGCTAATTGACTCCTTTAGTATTCTAGCATAAGAGGTGTATCTTATTTAGTTCTACCATGTGGGTCTATAGCATAAGATCTTAGGTTTTGTGGATGAACCCATGAAAGAATTCTTCGGGAGCTGTGGGAAAATAGATAAAAGTATCCAAGGCTGATGGATTATGGTAGTTCCTCCTGCAACCCTGGCTTTTACTAACTTTCAGGTTTCACTTGGGATGCAGAATATCTGAGTAATGGCTGAAAAAGGTTATTTCTCGGGATGTAGAATATAGCTTGAGCATGGGATGGAATGTGGGTAGAACTGAGAGTATGTGTTTGGCGTTGGATGTTTCTTTTTGGGAGGACAGATGAATTTATTGTTACAAGCTTTTAGCAGGGAACGGCAGCCCACCACCGCCCCTCCCGGACTTGGACTGGAACAGCCTCTCGGGGCCCCTCCCGGACTTCCTCGGCTGTATGGCCAAGCTCGAGTACACAAGTGAATGGGCATCATCGTAGTTGCAAGTGATTAGGATATGTATAATATTTGTTATGCATTTATATGTACAGTAAGTGATGATTATGTGTAGAATATGTGAAGAAGTGGCAAGTATATTTTTATATGATTGATCTATATACAGATGGTCAATTATTGGATAAAACATGTTTTTATATAAAAATTTATGTTCATTATCATATGTTGGCTCATTTCTGGAAGTGATGGTTTAGGTATGAGCATTACATCCCACAACCAATGTAAACAATGTCAATGATAATTGGATATCAGGATAACCAGGGCCTCAAGTTCACAGGGTTATTTTAAAGGAGGCTTTTAATTGATTAGTGCAAAAAGGATGCCAGAAGGTGTGGTGCCATATTTTTATCTTCTTTATGTACATGTCCAAGATGGATTGCATGTGCAAATAAAAGCTCACTGATGTTTTAAACTGTGAAAAGAAGCCTTAAAGCTAGAAAAGGATTTATATAAAATGCCTTTTGGCACATCCGTGTGGCATTTGATGATATAGGAATACATATATTCTATCTAACATATAGATAAAACTAGAAAAGTAATTAGAAAAAATAAGACATGGTAATGAAGAATACGTTGGATAGATGATTAATTGGTATTTGACTGTCATAATGTATTTAAGAGGAATTTGTCCAAAAATACAAAGTGGCCTCCCACCTATACTTAATTTGAGAGGATTTTCAAAGAAGAATATATTTCATGCAAATATTTATTCATCCCATTATGTATTAAAGTGTTGTCAAACAAGTTCTAAAGTCTCCACACAAAAGGCATGGTTCAACAAAGAAATATATAATATATATATATATATATATATATATATATATATACCTCTCGTGTTTTGTTTAATGCACTCTTATCCAATTAATATACCTCCACTTCTTGTATCCCCACATGAACACACTACCCAAAGAACTGAAAAGAATAACAAAAAGAACAACAAATGGAATTGGATAATTAATGAGGGGCCATAAATTAAATGCCTGACTTTAAAATGAGCAGAAGCTACATATATATCATAAATCAAACGCCACACTTAATCATGGGCAAGAAGACAAAAGAAAAGTTGTTCAAACATTAGTGAACGTCGCCAGGAAGGCAAATATGGATAATGTGGCTCATGTTCTTTGTATGTGAAAGGGAGATGGGGTTTGGGACATCGAAACACCATTGAAGCTCCTCAGCAGTATATGGTCCCTCCATGTCTGTCCGAGGAAGAACCACCACCAAGGACTACGCCTGGCCTGCAGGTTTTCTGTGGGCCTTTATCTCGTGCACGGTGAAAAAAAAGATGGTACATATCGATATATTATTGCTAAGTAATGCAGCCCTCAATGGGATTGCTTCCAAGGATGAAACTTAATAATTAACAGATGGTTTTTTTTTTTCTAACTGAAAATTTAACATGGTAATCGTTTTTGTACAGAACAAGTCATTTATGTCTCTATGTGTGCCATCTCTTCTTCTATCACCTTCACACAATACATATAGTCCTTAAATTATCTCACTAATAAGAGAGTTAACTTGCACCAAACACAAAGTCCTATTTGCAAGGACCCCTCTTAAGTGACACAGTTTTTTTTTTTGGCAAATTCCGTTTCAGAGTATACCTCTCTTTACAAGAAGAAATTAACTAAATTATTCCTAATTCTTGCGGAATAATTAAAGTAAAAAAAAAGAATATTGCAAGGCTAGGATGACTAATGCTGTTGGACTCATATGAGAGAATCCTACATAGAGCTTTCTTTTTTTTCTGTCACATGTCTCAAACTCAAGAGAGAATCTCACACATGGCCTTGTGGGGAATAACAAAGTGGTCTGGTGGCATTTGTTGACAGAGGCCAGATGCTAGGTCTCCTGCATAAAAATATATGCCAATACATAGTAGTGATCTTGGTGTAATGTCATTATCTCAATACACTTAGATTTGATGTGGCTAAAACACTATATGGCTGGTCTTAGCTTAAACAATTGGTAACCTAGATGGAATGAACCCTTTAGATTTTGGGACATGTCTGATCCTAAAACTATTGAAGAGGAATGAACCCTTTAGATTACACATATGATGTGACTTGATTCATATCTGATATTGTTTTTTACTTCTTAATTCTAGATTATTTGAAATGGCTGGAGTCATAAGAGTTGGATGAATGTTACGGATCGTTTGGATCCTAGATATGAGAAAGGAGTTGATCCTTTTTTGGCTGAACATAATGAACGCTAGAAACTTGTAGAGGAGTCCGATCCCAACAATACGACATCTACATAAATATTATCAATCTAATTTAAATATCTCACAAATACATAATATTCACTTTAAACACTAGTCAGACAGCCCCAATTTAGATAGAATAATTCTCTGAAGGGCAGAGAGGGACTTTTGGATCATATATATGCAGCTCTTCCTTACAACACTCGTAGATGAAGGAATACTAGGGTAAAAAACAAAAAAACATGGCACTCAAACATGCCTCCTTTCTTTAATTCATTTACATGTATGTGTGGATTTAGTTTCCTATTGCACTTGTTTATCTGTATTGTACTTCTTACTTTAATGCAATTCATTTACATGTGTGTGTGAATTTAGTTATTATTGCACTTGTTTATATGTATGATATTGTTTTTATTTTCTTTTCATATTTATGTGGGTTATTATTGCACTTGTTTATATGCATGCTTTAGTTTTTATTTTCTTTTTAACACTGCACACACTTCACGAGAGCGTGTTAAGCCCGTGTCAATGAACCTCCCGTTCAAGACTTTGGGATTGATGTGCACGAGTCTTATTTTCAAAGATGAGAACGTGTATATCTAACTCAAAGTCCTGAATTGTCCCGTTTTGGACAGTCTGTGAATGTTTGATCGCAGTTAGGTGGTCATTTACTATGTGCTTATATTATTTGTTGAAAATTTCGGGTGTGTCTACTCACTCCTCTCTGATATACCTTTATTGATTTAGAATATTTTCTTAACCACTTATTAGTAAGTGTTTAAGAACATATCTTAATCAATAAATATTTTTGGTATATCGGAGAGGTGTGGGGAGATGCTGCCGAAATTTTCAGCAAATAATACAATCACATAGTAAATGGTCATCTGAGTGCGATCAAATATTCACAGATGGGTAAAAAGTGATAATCTAAATAATAAATCCTTCCTATTCATTTCGGTTGCGTCGAAGGATGTGTGATTTAGAATTTTAAAGTTATTTGTCTATTGATATTGTTTGGGCGTAGGACAACATGGCTTCAGACCGTTCATGGATGTATCGCAGAATAGTTGATCATGTGGTGTCCCAGGAGTTTAGGGTCGGAGTTGAGAATTTCGTTCAGTTTGCATTGGGGAATCCAAATGCAGAAGTAGACAGGCAAGGTGGCATCCGATGTCCTTGTATGATTTGTAAAAATTTGAAGTGGAATTCCCCATGAGAAGTTCAACGCCATTTATACAGAAAAGGGTTTGTTGAAGGTTATATGAATTGGACATGTCATGGTGAGGACTTCTGGTCGCACGAGCCTAGTAACGTGAAAGGTACAAGTACGTACGTGGATATGGTTGTAGATGCTGCTGGTCCGGCATTCAGTGTACATGTGGATCCTGTATACGCTGAAGACGTGCCGAATAAGGGAGCCGAAATATTCTATCAGTTACTTAAGGATGCTAATGAGACATTGTGGGATGGTTGTCAAAAGCACACTCGGTTGTCAGCGGTGTCACAGTTGTTGAACTTGAAATCTGAATTTCATATTTCTGAGAATTGCTTTGATCGTCTCCTCCTCATCATCAAGAGCATGTTACCTCCAGATGAAAAGTTGCCTCCAAATTTTTATCGTGCCAAGAAGATGGTGAATGATTTAGGACTTGGATATGTGAAAATAGATGCATGTCCTAATCATTGTATGTTGTATGACAAAGAGAATGCAGATATGGTATCCTGTTCAGTTTGCCGTCATGATAGATTTAAACCTAAAAGAGGGGTCAATTCTAGGGGAAAGGATATACCTTATGCGTCATTGCGATATTTCCCCCTTACACCCAGGCTGCAGCGGATGTATATGTCTTCAAAGACAGCTGGACATATGAGGTGGCATGCAGAAAGAGTACGTGTGGGACATGGATATTATGACTCATCCTGCAGATGGCGAAGCTTGGATTCATTTCAACCATGTTTATCTATCTTCTCAAGGGAGTCACGTAATGTGAGGCTTGGTTTATGCACTGACGGATTTAATCCATTTGGAGGTTCAGTGGCTTCCTACTCAGCTGGCCAGTGTTCGTGACACCATACAACCTTCCTCCGAGCATGTGCATGAAGCGAGAGAATTTGTTCCTGTCCTATTGATTCCTGGTCCGAAAAGTCCTACAAAAATATAGACATCTATCTAAGACCGTTGATTGATGAATTGAATTATTATGGACTGAGGGGGTCATACTTATGATGCATCTAGAAAGCAAAATTTCACCATGAGGGCGGCATTGATGTGGACTATAAGTGATTTTCCTACATATGGAATGCTATCTGGTTGGAGCACACATGGGAGGCTAGCATGTCCGTATTGTATGGATAATACCAAATCGTTTGTACTTAAACATGGTGGGAAGTCCTACTGGTTTGATTGCCATCGTCAGTTTTTACCAGCTGATCACCCTTTTAGAAGACAAAAGATGCATTCCTAAAGACAGAAAGGAACGAGATGAAGTATATCGAGAGGTTGTCCGGTCATGATATGGCAGCACATGTTTGAAAATTTGCCAGATATCACACAACAGATGGGCAGTACACGACACCTTTCAGGTTTTGGGAAGGAGCACAACTGGGTGAAGAAAAGCATTTTCTGGGAGCTACCTTATTGGTCGATTCTTCTTGTGCGGCACAATCTAGACGTGATGCATATCGAGAGAAAAATGTCTTTGATAATGTATTTCAACACAGTTATGGATATCAAAGGTGTAAACAAAGGACAATGTGAATGCACGCTTGGACTTGTCCTGCTCTGTAAACATCCGAGTTAGAAATGTTGAAGTAAATGGGAAATCAAGTAACCAAAAGCAGTTTATGTGCTTGGAGGAGGACAGTAAAGCAAGTCTGTCAGTGGCTGAAACAACTGAGATTTCTGACGGTTATGTGTCAAATATTGCTCGTTCTGTCAACGT
This sequence comes from Colocasia esculenta, assembly GCA_014218235.1. NCBI lineage: Eukaryota > Viridiplantae > Streptophyta > Magnoliopsida > Alismatales > Araceae > Colocasia > Colocasia esculenta. Next base: position 129,367,088 of record CM024757.1, read on the forward strand.
CAGTGAGGGGATGAAGATATATGGATGAAGAGTCACGACTGCCTGATTCATGCAAAGGTTGCTACCTATTGCATTTCGTGACATCTTGCCGAAGCAGCTTGGAGCGTTATCTGAGTTGAGTCGATTTTTCACGATTCTATCTGCATCAGAACTCAGGCTTCAGGATGTGAAACTATCGAACAGAATGTGGTCACCACTGTATGCAAGTTGGAGAAGATATTTCCACTGGTTTCTTCGATTCAATGGAGCATTTACTCGTACATCTACCATATGAAGCAAAGGTCGGAGGGCCAGTACAATATAGATGGATGTATCCATTTGAGAGGTATATGCAAATGAACTATTTCCTTCGTACGATTGCACCTTACGTAAGTGATAGCTTTTCTAATGTCTCTTTACTTGTGGATGTAGGTATGCATGACTTAAAATGAAAGTCCGAAATAAAGCAAAAGTGGAGGGTTCTATTGCTGAGGCATACATTATGGAGGAAATCTCTAACTTTTGTGCAATGTACTTTGAAGCAGACATTCAAACTCGTCGGACAAACACCTCCACGTAATGATGATGGGTGGGGATCTGTCGGTTCAAATCGACTCTCAATATTTACTCATCCTGGACGTGCCTTCGGACGTTCTTCAACTCGAATGCTGGATGACAGAGAGTTATGTGCCGAAGGATATATATTCTTTTAAATTGTTCTGAGCTAGAATGTTATGTTGAGTAAGTACTAATCTCACAATTTAATTTATTGCAAGTTTTTGCCTTTATTCTACCTATTCAATGTGATCTGCTATTCATATTGCAGACAATTTGATTCAGAATTAATTATAAAGAAATCCACAACTCACGATTTTGAGGTTGAAAAAGAACGAGAGAAGTCATTGGCCTTATGGCTAAGGCAACGCGTAAGTGTACACCGTCAAAGAGTATTCAACAAATTCATTTCACTTTATAACTAGCCTTTTCTACACGCAGGTGCAAGAAGGTTTAATTACTGATGAAAGAGTTCGTCAGGTAGCCTACGGCCCATCCAAAATTGCACAGAATTATCCTGGATTTATTGTCAATGGGTTTATAGGTTTCATACGAAAGACTATGGGCAGAATAAATCTACCATGAACAGTGGCGTATGTGTAAAAGGAAGTACATACAATGAAAGTGAGTATGACTACTATGGTATTGTAGAGGAGATCCTACAATTGCAATATCTAGGACAAGACAATCATATATTCTTGTTCAAGTGTCATTGGTTTGATCCGAATCCATTCGAAATGACACACAACATGGGATTGTCGAGCTTAAGCATAAGTCAAAATTGAATACTTATGAGCCATTCATCTTAGCCACAAAGCCCAGCAAGTGTATTTATACAAGCTATCCTTCATGTACAAACAAAGAACGAAATGATTGGTGGGTAGTTTGCAGAGTTTAAGTCAAGACTATTCTCTGATTATGAATTGGACATGACTGATCAGACAGCTCTGAAGAGATCAACGCAGAATTCTTTCAAGAAGACTTTGTTGAAGATGTAGAGTTGACAACTCATATTGGAGAAGACGAATCTGAAGCACCAATGTCCTTGTCTCACGGAAATGATTTCGAAGAAGTCGATCACGTGAGATGAAAGACAGTAGTGCTCGTCGTACAGATATTGAATATGAAAGTTCTGGTGGAAAAGGAATATACCAGTGATGAATGTGAAGATGATGATGAAGATGGGGTTGAATTAGACATATCGTCATCATCTGAGGAGAAATGGATATCAATTAAACTATGGTAGAATTTTTTCACACTTGTAGAGTATATTTAAAGCAGCTCACTTTCAATATAAGCAATTGACTAGTAAACATTATGATTTTATGTTCTTATGAAGATATGGTGCGTGGAGGAAGATCTGGTAGCAGTTTTAGGAGGGGCATTCGTGGGAGGGCTTTGTTCCCCGCATCTGGTATGATATTTTTCTAATATAGTCATCAGCTGTTGTATTTCTCTGTATATTATTTATGTGTACTTGTGTAGTGTTATGCCATTAAAATTGTTACAGTTTCTGTTTCTCCTTCGAGTGAGCGACACCTCCTCTACCTAGCGGACTAGGTTGTATATTTCAATTTTCAAGTATTTTTTTAGTCATTATTTACACATATTATTAATGTTATTAGAATTTTACAGTTGCTGGTCCTTCTTCTGCATCTCCTAGCGTGCCTGCAGGTATGTATATTTTAATTTCCAAGTATTTTTGTAGTAATTATTTTATATATTATTAATGTTATTAGAATTGCTACAGTTTCTAGTTCTTCTACTCCTACCGTGCTGCAGGTATGTATTTTACAAAGTACTTTTATTGTGTATTCATCTCCTCATTACTTATGCGTTCTATTCTAGTTACAGCTGTTGGTGCATCCTCCGAGTCTCCTCCTGTAGTAGCTGGTATGTATATGTAAAGTTATACTTTAATGTATGCATTAATTCTGATGTCATTAAAATGTCACATGCTCAGGTCACTCTACACATCTCCAGATGCACCAGTAGATTTGTATATTTAACTGTTAGGGTATTTCTGTAGTAATTATTTAGTATTTTTGTACATTACTCATGTTGTTCATCATTATTTTCCAGGTTCGGTGCCAGAGGATGCTGGTAGTCTGCAGGAGGGCAGAGGTAGTTTTATGAGAGCACTCTGCGGGAGGTCTGGATTAATGGGTACGTAATCAACATGTAGTATTTCTTATGGGCATGAAGTGAATTTAGTTCAGGAAATTGAAATTATGCAGTTACATCATTGCAGTGATAAAATAGAGCCTACTCAAGCATCTCAATTCATCACAAGAACGTTACAAGCACATTTTCCTGGGCCAATTCATAGATTCAATGATTTTGCGATGGAGGTCTAGGAGCACTTGTATCAGATGTTCATGGTATGTATTTCGTATTGTAATTTAATCTTATCGTATTCATACATGTAGTTTACTAACTCTTATGTATATAGAGCCAGCATCGATCACGAGTCGTACGGACGAGCGCGGTCGATTTGTATGGACGATGACCGCAAGATCAAATTTCAAGCATTTGATGTATAACGGAGAAAAAATGCAGAGAAACTTTCTCAGAGTGCAGACCGACTCTTTGGAGGGAGCGGGGCGCCCAGTTGGATGAGGGGAGAATATTGGGAAACTCTTTGCAACATCTGGGCTGTAGAGAGATGGCAACAAACATCCTCAATAATGAAAGTTAATCGGGCTGCGAATCCAGAAGCAAACATGCATACTGGGGGTCTGTCTCTTTTGCGACCCATCAGTCCAGATTGGTAAGTAATTTGTCCCATTTCTGGTCTCTTTATTTATAAAGGTACTCATTTATGTCATGTTTTTTCTGTGAAATAGGAGAAGGAGCTAAAAAGGCAGCCGACATTTTCCGAGGTGTTCGATAGAACACACAAGAAAAAGGAACGGATGTATACATTAGCGATAGAGCCGAGTGGTGCAGTAAGTATTTAGAAGATATTTACTATTTAATTTTTTCACATTAATATGAATATTAACTACTATCGTTTTTTCTGGTTTCTTGCAGGAGTCATACAGCCAACAAATGACAGAGAAGTACGTCGGGGAGGACGAGCAGCCGCCGTTAGATCCTGAGGTATGGGTTGCGGCATCTGGGGCCCCAAAGAAAGGCCATGTTGTTGGTTTTGGGCACAGCATCGACATCGAGCCGGGTGTTATCTGGAGGATCCAGCTCAGGGTCACAAACCAGTGCATTCCACGCAGGAGTTGGTACCCAGGTACTTCTCCAGGACAGCTGATGGGCTTCATTGACAGTAGGATATCGGACTTGAGTCTCTTTGACGGATTCGATGGGACTCGTCTGGCCCAGATGCAGATGCAGGTGACCGACTCACTACAGGCCCAGCTCTCCCAGTCCCTCTCTCCCAGGTTATCTCCCAAGCCTTCTCCCAGATCAACATTCCTCCTCCACAGGCAGCACCTCCTCCACAGGCAGCACCATCGACATCAGCACCACCCCTCACGTGAGTAAATTTATTTTATTTCAGAGGTTTAATTTAACAGTTAACTTAGTTTAACTTTAATTTGGGTTGATCGACGCACAATTTCTTGTTAGCGAGTTAGGTTAGTTAAAAAGGGAGAACTTAGGTAGGTTTGAGGGTTCAAAATTAGAAATACTCACGATTGGCCTCCGATTTTTTTCAGAATGGTCGGGTGATGAGTGTGACTTGTGAAAACCGCCGTCGATCAATTCGGACTCCCGGATTGAGGTCGACGCCTCAACTTACATTAAGCAAGTTAGTTTAGTTAACAAATGAAAAAAATAGGTTTGTGGGTCCAAAATTAAAAATACTCATCCGACTGGCCTCCGGTTGTTCCAGCACGGTCGGATGGATGAGTGTGACTTGTGAAAACGGCGGAGTTAAATTCGGACTCCCGGTTTGACCTCGACGCTCCAAGTCGTCTTAACCAAGTTAGTTAGTTTAAAAATGAAAAACTTCGATTTGAGGGACCAAAATTAGAAATACTCATCCGAATGCCCTCCGGTTGTTCCAGCACGTCGGGTCGATGAGTGTGACTTGTGGAAACTGACGGAGTTCAATTCGGACTCCCGGTTTGAGCTCGACGCTCCAAGTCGTCTTAACCAAGTTAGTTTAGTTAAAAAATGAAAAACTTCGATTTGAGGGACCAAATTAGAAATACTCATCCGATTGGCCTCCGGTTTGTTCCAGCACGGTCGGGCCGATGAGTGTGACTGTGTGGAAACTGACATAGTTCAATTCAGACTCCCGGTTTGACCGCGACGCCAAGTCTCTTAACCAAGTTAGTTTAGTTAAACAATGAAATACTTCGATTTGAGGGACCAAAATTAGAAATACTCTTCCAATGGCCTCCGGTTTGTTCCAGCACGGTCGGGTCGATGAGTGTGATTTGTGGAAACTGACGGAGTTCAATTCAGACTCCCGGTTTGAGCTCGACGCTCCAAGTCGTCTTAACCAAGTTAGTTTAGTTAAAAAATGAAAAACTTCGGTGAGGGACCAAAATTAGAAAATAATCATCCGATTTCCCTCCGGTTGTGTTCCAGCACGGTCGGGTCGATGAGTGTGACTTGTGGAAACTGACGGAGTTCAATTCGGACTCTCGGTTTGACCTCGACGCTCCAAGTCTTTCTAACCAAGTTAGTTTAGTTAAAAAATGAAATACTTCGATTTGAGGGACCAAAATTAGAAATACTCATCCGAATGCCTCCGGTTTGTTCCAGCACGGTGGGGCCGATGAGTGTGACTTGTGGAAACTGACGGAGTTCAATTCGGACTCCCGGTGTTGACCTCGACGCTCCAAGTCGTCTTAACCAAGTTATTTTAGTTAAAAAATGAAAAACTTCGATTTGAGGGACCAAAATTAGAAATACTCTTCCATTGGCCTCCGGTTTGTTCCAGCACGGTCGGGTCGATGAGTGTGACTTGTGGAAACTGACGGAGTTCAATTCGGACTCCCGTTTGACCTCGACGCTCCAAGTCGTCTTAACCAAGTTATTTTAGTTAAAAAATGAAATACTTCGATTTGAGGGACCAAAATTAGAAATACTCATCCGATTGACCTCCGGTTGTTCCAGCATGGTCGGGGTCGATGAGTGTGACTTGTGAAAACTGACGGAGTTCATTCGGACTCCCGGTTGACCTCGATGCTCCAAGTCGTCTTAACCAGTTAGTTTAGCTAAAAAATGAAATACTTCGATTTGAGGGACCAAAATTAGAAATACTTATCCGATTGGCCTCCGGTTTGTTCCAGCACGGTCGGGCCGATGAGTGTGACTTGTGGAAACTGACGGAGTTCAATTCGGACTCCCGATTGACCTCAACGCTCCAAGTCATCTTAACTAAGTAGTAGTTTAGAAATGAAAAAACTTCGTTTGAGGGTCCAATGTTAGAAATACTCTTCCGATTGGCCTCCGGTTTGTTCCAGCACGGTTGAGCCGATGAGTGTGACTTGTGGAAACTGACATAGTTCAATCGGACTCCCGGTTTGACCGCGACGCGCCAAGTCGTCTTAACCAAGTTAGTTTAGTTAAAAAATGAAGAACTTCGGTTTCATGGTCCAAAATTAGAGATACTCATCTAATTGACCTCCATTGCTTATTTAGTTTTATTTAATTTATATGCTTCTAAATAAGTTATTGCTTATAATAGTATTTAATTTTAACTTATTATTGTTATATATGTATTGTAGGTTCCTCATACGGGTGGAGTGGGAGGACATGAGGATGAAGACGAAGACGAGGCATCATGATTTTCATTTCATTATTATTATTGTTGTAGACATTTTTATTATTGTTGTTGGCATTATATTATTGTGATGTTGTGGATTTTTTATTCTTATTGTGGACATTTATTATTCTGATGTTGTGGACATTTTATTTCTTGTGTTGTGGATATTTTATTATTGTTGATGTTGTTGACATTTTATTATTGTTTTGTTGTGGATATTTTATTATTTTTGTATTGTAGACATTTTATTGTGGACAATTATTATTGTGGATATTATTTATTTTTATTAAGCAGGTTATTTTCTTAAAATGTATATATTTTTAAAAAAATATTTAAAAATAGAGACCGATTAGGGACCGATTAGGGACCTAAAATAGGGACCGAATAGGGACCGAATTATTTCGGTCCCTAATAGTGACCGAAATGATTCGGTCCCATTCAGTCCCTATTTGTAGGGACTGAATTGGGACCAACTCAGTGCGGTCCCTAAATAGGGACCGAAAATTCGGTCCCTATTCGGTCCCTAAATAGGGACCGAATCGAGACTGGCTCTGTTCAGTCCCTAAATAGGGACCGAATATTCGGTCCCTATTCGGTCTCTATTTTAGGGACCGAACTGGGACCGAATACGTTCGGTCCCTAAATAGGGACCGATCTTATTCAGTCCCTATTCGGTCCCTATTTAGTGACCGAATAAGGACCGAATTTAGTCGGTCACAGATTTGTGACCAGAAGTTTTTGACCGACAAATTCGGTCACTATTCGGTCCTATTCGGTCTCTGAGCTGTTTAGGGACCGAATAGAGACCGAATATTTCGGTCTCTATTTCCGATTTTTCTTGTAGTGAGAGGGGGGTGAATAGGTTTTCTGAAATTTGAAATAGAAACTTAAACGCAGAAATTTATCACTTGAAAGTTTGGTTAGTTGAGTGTGATAGAGTGTAGCAGTGCGGAAGCAAATAAACAATCACACAAAGAACACAAGGAATTTATCCTGGTTCGGCCTTCTCACATGAAAGTCCTACGTCCAGTCCCCAAGCAATCTCTTGGGATTTTACTAACCACGGGTACAATCCCCCTCAATGATAATACAACACCCAGCACCCCAGCTGGTCTTCTTCTCTTTCCCAGGCAAGAAGGCAGCCCACTTCTCTTACAGGTCAAGAAGCTAGTACAAACCCTAGTGCGGTTCTGCTAGACTTAAATCCCTAGCTAGGTTCTACACTATATACAGTCCTATAGCTGGACAGAAATCTTTCTTAGAAAAGAAAGAACAAAGCTGAGAGTTTTACAAGATGGACTCTAACCCAAAAACTCTCAGCAAAGGACTCTCCCCAGAAATTACAATGAGCACAGAGAGAGAGTGAAGAGAGGAGAAGGAGTTTGAAGCTTGGAGGCTTCAGATGCTTGAGCACTTCTTCTTGGGCTCAGGCTCTTTCTCTCTTTTTCTTTGAGTGTATCTGGAGTTCAGGTTCTTTACTGGATGTACATCTTTTAAAAATCTTCAGGAAAGCTCTCTCCTCACCACAAGAAAATGCTGCGTTTCCGACGGATTCTTTCCGTCGAAAATCCGTCTGTAATCCGCCGGAAACTCCGTTTCCGTCGATAATCCGTCAGAAACTTGTCGAAAATAGCCGTCGGAAATAGTTGGTCAGAAAATTACTGATGGAAAAGAATTTCGTCGGAAATCGGTCGAAAACTCCGATGATTACATCGGAAATCAGCCAGAAATCGGTCGGAAATCTGTATTCCGACGGATATTCCAACGGACAAATTCCGTCGGAAATATCCGTCGGTAAAACCACTTTTTCTAGTAGTACCTCGTTCTTCAGCCTTGCTTCATTTTTATATGAGTAGCTTTGAATAGATCCGTTGAAGAAATCCGTTGGAACTCTTCTAGTCGTTGTTGATTTTTCTATTCTTCTTCTGACTGTCAGCCACTTGGTGGTCTTCGAGGTCTGCAAGCATAGAAGAATGTTTTTAGATCAAATAGTGTTTATGTCAAAAGACTCACGCTTCTGTGTTTTCTACTGTTACCCAGAAGTGGTAGGTAAGCCCTTTTTGTCTGACAGGAAAGAAGAGATCTAGAGAGATAAGCAAAAAGATATTATGTCAGAAAGATAGAAGATTACGCAAATGAAATATATTTGACTTTTCATTAGGCGCCAAAAACATTTGAAACATCTGAGTATAAAGGAAATCGATGTTTAAGTTGAAATCTATGTTTGAACAGAATCCATGTTCTAATGAAATCGATGTTTCCAACAAAATCGATGTTTACATGAAATCGATGTTTGCATGAAATCGATGTTTGAACAAAATCAATGTTTAAGTGGAATCGATGTTTACATAAAATCGATGTTTGAACAAAATCGATGTTTAAATGAAATCGATGTTTGAACAAAATCGATGTTTAAGTGAAAGCAAATCATTGTTTTGAAAAAATCGTTGTTTTAGTAATGGCAAATCGTTGTTTGCTATCAAATCGTTATAACGATCAAATTGTTGTTTAACTTATCGAATCGTTACATCGATCAAATCGTTGTTTTACTTATCAAATCGTTATAGCGATCAAATCGTTGTTTAACTGAAATCGATGTCTACAAGATATGAACCATAATCGATGTATTTGTATGGAAATCGTTATGGCACTTAGTGAACTAAAATCGATGTATATTGAATAAACATCGATTTTGTTTATCAGTGCAAATCACACAGCGATAGTGCCATAAATTTATATTTATTAGGAAAATATGATATTAAATATATTTAATAATATTTAATTAATCATAAATTTTTTTATCACTAAATATAATGGTAAAATATAAGAGTGGTTAACAGAGGTGAATTTGGTGTTTATAACTTTCTAAACTCTTTTAAGTAGGCCACAAAATTACGAGCACAAAGAAGAGAGGTAGGAGAGAAGAAGCCAATCACACAAAGAAACAGTGTAATTTTATAAAGTTCGGCCCTACAGAGTGTCGTCCTACATTGTCTTCCTAAGAACACTTAGGTTTAACCACTAAAAACTCTAGCAACACACACAAACACTAAACATTAAGGTGCTCGCTCACCTTTTACCTATACGCACACCAGACATAGGGGGCATGACCCACACTCACTCAATCAAATAACAAGATTAACATGTAGAGTTGAGAGATAAATAGCAAATCTAAAGAGAGAATGTTGTAGATATGTCCTTCAAGATGATTTTTAGATTTAACCTCAAAGAGAGACTTTGGGTCATTGTAGAGTGTAGCAGAGGTTCATGAACTCTTTTTTAGCATAATGTACAGGAACTTTCACAACCACCTTCTCTGCCTTCCAACATCTAGAATGATGTTTTATACACTAGGGAAATCCTAGCGCCTTCCAATCTTTCCCAAAACCAAGGGCTGAGATATTTCCTAAAAATCCACTTTTAATATGCCTAAGCACCTTCCCTATTTTTCCCACATCTCAGGTGTAACATAGGGATGTCGACACCTTGTTGCACCTTTGAATTTTATGAAGTTGTAACATAATTCACCACACACAACCATAATTTTTCATTTTGGGCTCATTGAAAAGAAAAAAAATGAATAAGATCTCAAACATGTTATCATCAAACATCTAATTTAATCATCCAAAGATTTACACTTTCATACTTAAATAGATTTTCAATACTGGGTTGTTGACTCTATATACATTTAGAAACTTAATGAGTCTAACATAAATAGACTTTGTTATCATCAAAATTTAGAAGAATCACAACACATAGTTTTCATGACATACAAAATATAGTATTTAGTTTTCCATAAAATTCCAATAAATGTATTTGCATGGCTCTCTCTCAAAGTAGAGACAAATTTGTGCATATAAAAGAGGGATAGCAATCGGATATGTTAACACTTTCCCTTTGATCCTTGTAAAAAAAAAAAAAAAGTTAACACTTCCATTTGGAGATCAGGCTATCCATCCTACTATTGAGTTGAGTCTCCGACAGAATTAGAGTTTCCCCCAGTCATTTTAGGGTTTCCCTCTTCGTCGGAGGATCTTTTCTTCGGTGGGCCTAGCAGCGTTTGCCGGTCGATTGGAGGTCCGGCTGTGGCTATCCTGGTAGGTTAACGTTTGTTTTATGTTCCTATTTGTATACCCCTCTGTATTTTCTCTGGTGTGGACGGTGTTCGCCGAAACATGATGGGGAGGTTGTCTGTGTCAAGACCCAGTTTGCTCCTCCGGTGGTCGGCACTGTGCCTTTGCTTGATCTCCAGTTATTTGTCCAAAGTTCCAGTTGGTGATTCTTTACACCCCCGTCGAGCTCATCCCCGGTAGAAGGGTCTGAGGAAGCGATTTATCCTACCGTGAAGCCGTCGACGAAGACCCTGCTCAGGATGCTCTGTGCGACGGACGATTCCTCTATATATTGGGGGTTTACCCAATGTGCATGGACCTCGGGTCCCCTCTTTGTGCCATGGCTTTTTCCATGCTCTGATTGTACTGGCTGTATGGTCTTGGTTTGGAGTTTGGTGATGGCCTTTGTCCGTCAGTTCTATTGTATCCTGCTGTACCTGTTCCTTGTGTGAATGAAGAATCTCATTTTCATTGTAAAAAAAAAAAAAAGAGTCTCCGACACAATTGTTTCAGCAGTGCTCGTGTTTAGGAAAGAAGTTCAAGTAGATCGATGTCTAAGGGAACTACGGTTTTGAGTATTAGCTATGGCGCATAAATCAGTGGGAATTGCAAGGATTTTGTGCATGTAACAAATTTGACAAACCCTCGACATGATGCGCACTTGCAAGAATCATTCAAGACTTTCATGTGCCTGGCCATTGCAAGTCAGTATCCATCCTAATTTGAATCCACATAGTAGATGAATTGCATAATAAAAGGAGTGGTGCTATGTGGCACTTTTTTTTTTTTTTAGTTGTAGCCCAGTGGCGGATGCCACTGGGACACCCCAACGCCACCCGGGGATCGAACTCGGGGTGGGGCGCTCCCACCCCTCCCGTGTGTCCAACCCCTATGTGGCACTTGTTGTCTGCTATAGCATTGTGCAAGCACAGCCATGGTCCAGGATTTTGCACAAGTTTGTCATGACACATATTTGCTCAAAAACCTCATGAAGTTTTCAATCTTTGATCATAATTAATCTGAAAGTTCCTTATGCATCAGAAAAAAAAAATCTCATATCGTTTCCACTGGGAGACCATGAATTAATTTTTTTCCTTTTTTTTTTTGGCAGAACTTTCAACGAAGAAAAAAAGAGAGGAGAAAATCAAGTTCTAATTCCCAAAAAAAAGGCACTCTGATACAAGAACAGGACTCCATGACATGTAAACAGAATGACGGTGGTTAAGAAGCAGGAAAAGCTTTAAAGTTCAGGCGTTTTGTTGCTCTTGCCCTCCTCTCGAGTTTAGAAGAGGTTGGAGCGCCTTCACGACAATTGTCATGTTGGGTCGGAAATCCGCTTCATACTGCACGCACAAGGCTGCAACTGCTGCCATCTGCACAGTACACAGTCATGGACGTTTCTCACTAATTGGCTCGTTCTGATAATTGCAAACTAACAAGAACCTGTTCCTGCTAAGCAAGTTGCAGAGAAGAAAAGGTTTGTTCATGGAAAGGAAAGTGTGGAGCAAGAGCTACGAGAGCACCTTTGCTACGGCCTTTGGGGGATACTCATTGTTCAGCTTGGGGTCCACACATTGCTTTACCTTGTCCTCGCTCAACCTCGGAGTTGCCTTATATATGTATGCATCAGGATTGCAAATAGTAGTTTAGGGCTAGTGCAGTGTCACAAGCAAATTAAGGAAGGGATATGCGATAATGCCAAGCTGCAGGCAGGTACGACTGCACTGATCGAACTCACCCAAGTAACAAGACTCTGTTGTCCTTTAGGCATCGTGTGATCTACTGGCTTTCTCCCCGTCAGAAGCTCTAGAAGAACCACTCCAAAACTGTAGACATCACTTTTCTGAGTAAGTTGCCCCGTCATGGCGTACCTGCGTACGTGTTATAAAGTGGAGAAGGATGCCATGTCAATCCACCGCCGGGGTTCGAATAAGTTCAGCTCGCAAACTTGATAAAGCAAATAGATTCATGATGCCAAATTTGCATTGAGTTCTTTTGACTCTAATTTCTCTAAGAAGCTGAACTAATCATGGATTGCGGAGTCAGCCATTTTGGATTGGGATCAGCAGATCCCGTATGAGATAGACCGAAGCCAATCTGATTCCAAGAAGTAGCCCCCTCGATCGTATTATATTTGACATACGTATATATGATTGCATATTCAAAAATATATATATATATATATACATATTAATTCTATATATACATAATAATATTATAAGGAGAATTATCAATTAATTTCTATTTTTTAGAGACTTATTATTTTTAAGTCTCTACCTTACATATTTATAATTACATAAATAAATATGTAACTACATAATTTTATAAAAGACTTGCGTAGTTGTCCAAGACTTAAAAATAAGTTCTCAAAAAAACAAGAACTGTTATATATTTACATTACCAATCTAGAATCGGCTAGACTTTCGGAGGATTGGATCGGGATTCCCCTAATCCACAGCTTCAAGGTTGAGATAATTCCATTGTAGCTAGGGAAACGGTTCATTGAGGAATAGAATATAGCAAGACGCATTTTAGTTTAAAAATAAAATAAAACTGTACAAGGGTTAAATTAAGGATCGATGTCGGACATATGGCTTATATATATATGACCTACATTCTCTATACACATACATGGCAGATGAGTAAATGTAATCTTCATCTAGTCAGTAAAATGCAAGTGGATTTAATTAGTGTGGTCTTAATTAGCCTTTCAGTATTAATCTTTTTTCCAATTCGTGGACTGCGGAATTACCAAACTAGATAGGTGAGGGAAGCTTACTCTGGCGCGTGATAGCCGAAGGTTCCCAGGACGCGAGTTGAATGCAGCCGCGCCGCTGAGTCGGGAGACTGGTTGGTCAAATTAAAATCAGCAATCTTGGCGTTGTAATCGTCGAAGAGGAGGACGTTGCTGGATCTGACATCCCTGTGCACGATCGGTGGCTGGACCTTCTCATGAAGGTATTCGAGGCCTCTTGCTGCACCATACGCAATTTTCACGCGTTGGCTCCAACTCAGAACTGGCCCAGGTTCAGCACCCTGAACACCCTTCCTGCCTGCGTCAGAAAAATTGGAGATGTACTCTTCATATAAACATATATATATATATATATAGATATAGATATATGAAGCGATGAAACATATATATATATATATCACATACCATGTAAAACATCATGTAGAGAGCCCTTCGTTGCAAACTGGTACACCAAGATCCGGTTGCCGTCCTCCAAGCAGTAGCCAAGCAACTCAAGAAAATACTCATTCTTAAGTCTTGAAACCATGGATAACTGCACCATCAACAAAATATGGCGAGAGAAAAGTCACATTAGAAGCAGCTGATCGAATGCATAGATAGATGGCTTTTCTTTACATGAGTAAGCTGGGAAACAGGGTAATCTGATGACAAGGACATGGATCAGTAAACAGCCCAAAGATTATCGAATTATTTTACCTGAGCATTGAAATCAGAATCGGACTCCTGTGAAGCAGTTGGATCCAGTTTCTTATTGCAGCAGGTTGACCTGTGCTAAGGTTTGCATAGAAAACCCGGCCGTAGGAACCTTCACCAATCAGTGCCTTATCACCGAAATTACTGGTCCATCTGCTCAGTTCGTTCAAAGAAATGGCAGGCGTCTCAATGGGAAGAACTTTCTGTACTGGAGCTCCACTTCGGGCAGCATTGGGAGCATTGGCAACTCTATCCTGACCTACATCATTGAAGTATAACACTGATCACTATATATGTGCATGGATTACAATAATGAACTCGTTCGAGCAGGAAGAGATGATCAGATGCAAGAATCTATGATATCGATTGCCTGCTACTTCTCTTTTAAGGCAACAGTACTCCCCATAGATAATTGGAAACAAAACACCTATCTGAGGTCATTATAGATGATCTCTTATATCCTACATCGAAGCTCAAATGATAGAATTGTCTTCAGATACAAAGTACGTATTAATTAAGTGGGTTCAAAGTGACTCTGTTGTCAAGGTTACAACTCTTAACTTAAACATGAACAAGCATCTGCAACACCAATTTTAATAAGCTGAAAACAAACAACGGACGGGGATCATCTTAATTTTGTGAAGAATTGTTTGTATGTTTACCATATGCATTACGGTTAGATGGAGCCATGGATGGATTCGCAGGTTGACCAAAGTTCTCCTCTTCAGCTCCACCGCAGCACAACATGTTGGGAGCTCGGGGTCCAGAAAACGACCCAGATATGTGCCCAATTACCTAACCATTTCAAGAAGCTGCTCCCACCCCATTACATCAGAGCTCACCCAGGCAGATTAATAGAAGACTTCAACCTGCAAAATCGTCAAATCGCACAGGTTGGACGGAGAAACACCAGGAAAAAGATGCAGTACTTGTCTCACGTACGTTTCATCTCTGTAACAATTCTTTATAACATTGCAAAAGCTACTAGTAATTAAAGGCTACCCCGCCGAAAATTTGATCACGATGTTTCCATAGTTCAACTGGTATATGCTCAAATACACAGGCTTCAATCAAGAAAGACTCTGTGTTCATGACAGAGCAAAGATTCGAAAAGCCAATTGCCATAAACACACGTAGGAATTGCTAAACGAGAAAAAGGAGAAGGGCCATACATATCTCGTCTCTCCATGTTGAGAAAAAAACGTGTACATCAAACCTCACATCCATGTATACAGATCGGTTCGGTTACCCAATCCTCCAGAATCATGACCAATCTCAAAGTTCAAGGTTAATCCCCTTACCTCTACCTAAAGTAACCCGGATTACCCTTCCATCATTTATATGGAAAAAAGAATACAAAAATCGCCTACCCGCACTGGTTTTTGATTAACCGTTCCTTTTGGCACACAAAAGAACAAATTCACGTATCAGCTAGAGATTAGACCATTCTAGTCGGAAAAAGACGAGTACCACAAACAATGTTGATGCTTCTGAACGCGCGCCTAGACGATTCACGGAAGGGACACAACGCAATACCACCGAAAAGCTATCAAGTTTTCGATTGACCGAGTGAAGGAAAGAGCAAATAGAAGGAAAAGCAGAACAATGGAGATGGAGGGATAACGCATACCAGATGGGTCACAAATGTGCAGACTGCAGAGAGATAGAGAGGGACAGAGATGGGGAAGAGGCGGAGAGGATGAGAGAGAGAAAGAGGAGTGGTGCGGGGATGGAGGGGACGAACAATTCCGCGGGAAAGGCGGGTTCTTTCCACCCCCTCTTTTTAAAATTAGCTCGACGGGTCGTTAGTTGTCTGTGGTGCGGACTAAAACAGAACCCATCATTTCTATCGCTATTAACAATACTGCCATCTTGCCGGCGGAACAGCTACCGCCCCCACCGCGCCACCCGCGCAGAAAATGTTGTTGGGTGCAACACAACGCGGGAGGAAGGTGCCCACCGCGTCGGAAGCCCCCACCCCTCGCCGATGTCGGCGCCGGAGAGGGTGGGTGAACGACGAAGAGGCCACATGGGAGGAGGAACGGAGCAGGGAGGTGGAGGGGGTGTGGTGGCAGGTGAGCCCACCCAGTAACTCGATCAGAAGGACGTGCCTCCACGATTTCGTCAACGGCCGCCACCCGATTGCAGGTTCGCATTTTTTTTTTTTCCTTTCATGGTCGTCCCTATGTCTCTCTGGGCATCGTGAAAACCCATTGCTGCATGTTTTTTTTTTTTTAAAACCCACTTCTGCATGTCACTTGCTTGAGAAAATGCCGAGGAGATAAAAAACGAAAAGCACTTTCTTTGGATAGTGTGTTGTTGGTTTGGTTTACGCTAGTCGCTTTCTGCAAGAAGGAGAAAGAACTCATAGATCAGAGATATAACTGGTAGACGTGTTGGTGTTGAGTTGGACCAAGAAATGAGCAATTCACCTGTGGAACTAAAGGCAACAAGAAACAAAAATCGCCCTTTGGAAGAAGGAAGTGGAAGATAGAAACAGTTGATAATTCTTTTTATGGTGGGTTGTACAGATTAGCTCAGCGTTCTAGCTATTGGGAGCATCTCCGAGTTTTCAAATTTTGTTTGCTGGGAACATGCTTATGCAGGGCAAGGAACTATAATACAAATATTTATCTGGTAACATTTAAATCAAATAAGGCTTCTTTTTGGCTGAATATTGTTTATGAGGGAGTATGGACACACATTTGTAATTGTACGTTTCTCCTGCACTAGGGTAGTGGCTTTGTGTGAGTAGGACTATCATGAATGCTTGGCTTGCACATCGGTGTTACAGTCATGTCGAAAAAGGAAAAACAAGTTGGCCAAAACTTTTCTGGAACACCATTTAAGTTGGCAGTTTTACGTGGCCAACTTCCGAACATTTGCACAGAGGTGGTTGATGAGTTAATTTTTAACTTTGTACCATTGGTTCTATTTTCCATGGTAAATTACAGATGACTAGCTGGAGCATGCTGCCCCATGAAATGTCGTCTGTATCAGTATCATACCATGCTCATGCATGTGGATGTCAGAGCTGATATGTACTATAAGATGATAAGATATGCTCTCATGATCACATAAGAGTACACATGCCCTCCAATTTTCCTGGAAATTTGTTCCATGACCGAAGTTGTTGGTCAGAACGTTGGCATCAGCCGGTTTTGATAGGGTGCCACGGTAGTTCGGTTCTCAGTTTTGGACTCATCAGAGAACCATTTGGACCTGAATGTTTCTGGCTTTTGTGTGTCCACGTTCCACACATCAGTCAAGAATCAAGATTACCTGGTTCTTAAAACCACATGTTTTGACAATAAACATAGGAATCGATTATGTTACATGTGGATTTTGGTTTATGTGCTGATTTCGGTTAACCTCCATCTGGAAATCAGTAATTGTTGCAAAGTTCTTTGTTTACCAAATTGATCTCTTGGTCTCAGGCGTAACGGAGTTGCCATGTCTTCTTGCATATTTACATTGGCTAGCTTTAGTTTAACTATATATTTACACTTATCAAAGTCTCACTTATTTCCCTACTCATTACTTTTACTTTACATCTTGAAACTCTCTATACCATTTCATCATGTATTTTTAGCTAAACATACACATTTTTCTTGCATGTGTCACAAAGCTGCAAAAACTGTGTTAATGATTGATAATGTATCACCCTTCTTTCCATATTCAAGAGCAGTTTGTACCAATCCATCTCATTTTCACATGTATATTTCTTCCTTGTCATTGTAACATGTTAACAGTTACCAATGAGGAAGGAAGAATCAGGGTTTGTTCTTTAATCCTATATCGGAAATCTGCAAGTGTTTCACCTCATATATATAGAGGATTCTCTCAACGCTATGTCTACGTTTTGGGTTAGAGTTGAAGCATTTAACAAGATGCAAATGGAATCCACTTGCTTTCAAACAAAGATCTGCTCTAGCAACTGACAGAGGGGGGGAATAGAAGAGGAGGTCAGAGGTAGAGAGAGGAAGAAGAGGTTAGAGAGTGAAGGACTGAGGGTAATGTTGTGAATGGGCAAGTAGCCACATAGCCCCCGGGTGGTCTTTCCAACCCAAATTAGCCAGTGTCTGCCTCTTAGTCTCCAGTGGGTGCCAGTGCGGCTTTTATTCAATCTATATGAACCTGATGACCTGTTCCCACTCTCACTGTTCCCCTTTAATATTCATAGGTCTGGCGATCAAGATCTAGTTTGACTCCGCAGAATCCTATCGGACAGGCTGAACCTGGCTGATCCGATCTCTAGTTTTGTCATCCATGGTTGCAAATTGCTCATGCAAAATTTGGTTTATTGTGGACACAGGACATAGTTGGTGATTCTCAAACGTAGTCTTAGAAGGAAACAGAGATTTAGAGTTATGGACCATGCTGACATAACCAATTCTTGTTATGCAACTCTAAGCAGTCCAGTCCAAGACATAAATATCTTTAGGATTTATTTAGTTGTTCTTTTGATACTCTACCAAAGGGAGGGTGCACTACAAGAAAAATTGGTTATAGAGACCAATTTTGCGATTGAAATATTCGGTCGCAAAATCGGTCTCTATTTCGGTCGCAAAATCGGTCTCCAATAGAGACCGAATAATTCGGTCGCACAATTGAGATTGTATAGCGACCGAATAAAATTCGGTAGCTAAATTTCAGCGACCGAACCTATTTCGGTCGCTATGCGGTCTCTATTTGAGACCAAAATGTTATGTTGCCAAATCGGTCGCCGAGGCCCTAATTCCCCCCCCCCCCCCTCCATGTTCCCTCTCGCACCAGACTACGGACGCTCACCGCCGAGTACGCCTTGCTCTGTTGCCGTTGAGGACGCCTGCTGCCGCTGAGGATGCCACCGCCTGCCGCCGTCAACGTCGGGGCTGCCTGTTCCTGCCACCACCTCCCCCATCGCCGGTAAGCTCGCTCTCTCTCTCTCTCTCTCTCTCTCTCTCTCTCTCTCTCTCTCTCTCTCTCTCTCTCTCTCTCTCTCTCTCTCTCTCTCTCTCTCTCTAGGCGCCCCCATCCCCCCGTCGTGCGCTGCCCCCTCCACCATCGTGCATCGCCCTCCTGCCCAGCCCCCCACACCGGAAGTGCCCATCCCCCATCTCCCCCTTCTCCTCTTGCCCGACCCCCCACCCCCGGTAGTGCCCTCTGCACTTCCGAGCCCCCATCTCCCCCTTCTCCTCCTGCCTGCCCCCCACCCCCCACAGTGCCCTTCGCACTGCCCAGCCCCCATCTCCGCCTTCTCCTCCTGCCCAACCCCCACCCCCCGCAGTGCCCTCCGCATAGCCCACCCCCATCTCCCCCTTCTTCTTTTGCCTAGTCCCCCACCTCCCACAGTACCCTCCGTAGTGCCTAGCCCCCATCTCCCCATTCTCCTCCTGCTCGGCTCCCCACCCCCCGCAATGCCCTCCGCAGTGCCCAACCCCCATCTCCCCCTTCTCCTCCTACCCGGCCCCCCACCCCCCACAGTGCCAACATATCTGATGAATTCAAGTGGGTGTTTGATCCTTTCTATGCATTCGCGACCTAACAAATCAAAGGCCCTCAGTTAGATATATCGATCTTAAATAACTAGGAATTCAAGAACAAAGGAATAAGTAAAAAGGGGAAGGGAATGCAAACCTACATGTTTGGTCTGATAATCTTTCACGACATGTTTCCTATGATATGTATAGAGTTTTTAGAATATCTATTTTTGTGTTTTCATATTGTACTATTATCTTGTCAATATTTAATTAATTAGGTGTTGTATGTGAGCTGAAATGTGTAGATGCAACCTAAGATTGCATGCATATTAGGAGAGCATGTTAAGCCCGTGTCAATCAACCTACATGTTCAAGACTTTAGGATTGATATGCACATTCTCATTTTGAATGATGAGAATGTGTATATCTAACTCAAAATTTTGAATTGTTCTGTTTGGACAGTCTATGAATGTTCGATCCTAGTTAGGTAGTTAATTACTATGTGTTCGTGTTCTTTGTTGAAAATTTATAATGCATCTTCTCACTCATCTCTGATATACATTTAATTTGAATATTTTCTTAACCACTTACTAGTAAGTGTTTAAGAAAATTTCTAAATGAATAAATATTTTGCGGTATATCGGAGAGGAGTGGGGAGCTGCTACCGAAATTTTCAAAAAATAACACAGCACATGTAATAATTATTCGTGCGATCAAACCTTCACAGATGGGTTAAAAAGTAAAAATCTAAATAATATTTTCTTCTTATTTAAAATGACTTTGTTGGACGATGTAATGAAAGGGTTGAACTTTTTTTTGGTTACACATGCTAAAGTTTTATGTGTTAACATTTAATTCGCACACGTAAAATGTTTGAATATCATTCATAGATGTACCGTAGAGTAGTTGATCAGGTGGTGTCTTTAGAATTTAAAAATAAAGTTGAGAGGTTTATTCAGTTTGCATTAAGAAATCCTATTGAAGCTTTGGATTGTGAGGGTCATATCTGATGTCCTTGTCTAGTCTGTAAGAACTTGAAGTGGCTTACAACATGGGAGGTACAATGCCATTTATACAGAAAGGGGTTTGTTAAAGGTTATACAAACTGGATATGTCATGGTGAAATATTATGGTCCTATGAGGATGCCAATATTGGAAGTGGAAGTTTGTACGTTGATATGGTCATAGATGCTACTGGTCCAGGATTTAATGTTGATGAGGAGCATGTACACACTGAAGAACCACCAAACAAGATAGTTGAAAGATTTTATCAGCTACTTAAGGATGTTGATGAGCCATTGTGGAATAGATGTCAAAATCACTCTCGACTGTCTGCAGTGTCACAGTTATTGAATTTGAAATCTGAATTTCACATCAGTGAGATTTGTTTTGATCGTCTATTGCTCATTATCAAAAGTATGTTGCCACAAGATGAGAAGTTGTCTAATAATTTTTACTGTGCAAAAAAGATGGTCAATGACTTAGGACTTGGATATGAAAAAATAGATGCATGTCCCAATCGTTGCATGTTATATTATAAAGACGATAAAAATAAGGTATCATGTTTCATGTGTGATCATGATAGATTCAAGCCTAAGAGAGGGGACAATTCAAGGCAAAGATATACCATACATGTCATTACGGTGTTTTCCCCTCATACGAGACTGCAGCGAATATATATGTCATCAAAGATAGCTCAACATATAGGATGTCATACGAAAAGAGTACGCTGTGAACAGAATGTAATCAGCCATCCTGCAGATGACGAAGCTTGGAGTCACATCAACTGTGCTTACTCTAGTTTCTCAAAAGAGTCATGTAATGTGAGGTTGGATTTATGTACCGATGGTTTCAATCCATTTGGAGGTTCAGTAACTTCTTACTCCAGCTGGCCAGTTTTCGTGACACCATACAACCTTCCGCCGAACATGTGCATGAAATGAGAGCATATATTTCTATCCCTATTGATCCCTGGCCCAAAAAATCCTGGAAGAAAACTAGACATGTATCTCAAGCCGTTGATTGATAAGTTGAAATTATTATGGACCAATAGAGTTACTACCTATGATGCATCTAGAAAGCAAAATTTCACTATGAAGGCTGCATTGATGTGGGTGATAAGTGGCTTTCCTACATATGGAATGTTATCTGACTAGAGCACCCATGGAAAGCTAGCATGTCCTTACTATATAGACAATATCAAATCATTTGTACTTAAGTATGGTGGCAAGTCATGCTGGTTTGATTGTCATCGACGATTTCTACCAAAGGACCATCCCTTTAGGAGACAAAAAGATGCATTCTTAATAACAAAACTGAAGTGGAAGAAGCTGATTTTGAACGGTTGTCTGGTCCACATATAGTGGCAACAGTATAGAACTTACCAGATATAGCACAGTTGTTGAACAACATAAGACAACTCACTGGATTTGGGAAGGATCACAATTGGTCAAAAGAGTATCTTCTAAGAATTGTCTTATTGGTCAACTCTTCTTATACGACACAACCTCGACGTCATGCATGTTGATAAGAATATCTTTGACAATGTGTTCAACACCATTATGGACATAAAAGGCAAAACAAAGGACAATTTGAAAGCTCGTTTGGACTTGAAAATACTTTGTAAACATGTAGAACTGGAACTTCTTGATAGAAATGGTACAACAGTTAACCGAAAGCAATTTACGCCCTTGAAGCTGCATAGATTAAAGAAGTCTGCTTTTGGCTAAAACAATTGAGATTTTCAGATGGCTATGTGTCCAACATTACTCGTTGCGTAAATACAAATGAGGGAAAATATATGGAATGAAAAGTCATGATTGTCATGTGTTTATGCAGAGGTTGCTATCCATTGTATTCTGTGATATGTTGTCGAAGCCGATATGGGGAGCAGTGACCGAGTTAAGTCAATTTTTCAAGATTTTGTATGCATTAGAGCTAAGGTATCAGATGTGGAAACTATTGAACGAAATGTGATCACGCTAGTTTGTAGACTAGAGAAGATATTTCCACATACATTCTTCGATTTGATAGAGCACTTGCATATACACCTACTATACGAGGCTAAAGTAGGAGGGCCAGTACAATTTAGATGGATGTATCCATTTGAGAGGTAATTTGTATTTTTTTTCTCTTATAATTCTACCTCTTGTGATATGTTCGTCATTATCCTATGAATGGTCCTATAGGTGCATGAATGAATTGAAAATGAAAGTTTGCAACAAGGCGAAGGTAGAGGGTTCCATTGCAGAAGCGTATATTATGGAAGAAATATCAATTTTTGTTCGATGTACTTTGAACCCGAGATACAAATACGTCGTACTCGACCACCACGTAATGATGATGGGGGAGACTCCGTTCAATCCGATCGGCTCTCTATATTTAAGTATCATGGTCGTATGTATGGACGTTCTTCGAGTCGGATGCTAAATGATAGAGAGTTGCATGTCGCAAAGATTTATATTCTTTTAAATTGTATTGAGGTTGAATCTTATGTTGCGTAAGTGCTCTGCTCACATTACGTTATGTCCATAACTTCTTGTTATTTTCCATTCCATTTATAATGTTCTAATATTCGTAATATATACAATTTGACTCAGAATTAATCCAAAGATGCACATATCTCACTAACGTGGAGGTTGAAAAAGATCGAGAGAAATCATTGGTTTCTTGGCTGAAATATCGTATAAGTATGATTACTCTTCTCGTGAGACCAATGTCAATTTTTGACTAGTGTGCTCTTTATATGTAGGTTGAAAAAGGTTTCATTACTGATCAAAGAATTCGAGAGATATGTTATGGCCCTCGAAAGTTCTACGTATATATCTATCATTTATTGCGAATCGATATAGATTTCGCAGTAAGCAATATGGGCAGAATAAGTCAACGATAAACAGCGGGATATGTGTAAAAGAAGTATATATAATGAAAATGAATGTAATTATTATGGTGGATGTGTGATGGGTTTGTGTAGATGTTTCTTGTGGTTAGTGTGATAGGATATTGTGATTTGTGTGGTGGATGTATTGTGGTTTTGTGCTTTATTGTCATTTATCAAGTGATTTATTGTCATTTATATTTATATTAAAAAATATTTTGATATTAGAGATGAAATAGTGATCGAATAACCGGTCGCTATTTTCAGTCGCTAACATAGCGACTGCACTTAGATTAGTCGCTAATCAGTCGCAGATATTAGCGACCGATCTTGCGATCGATATAATCGGTCGCAAGATTTGAGACCGACCTGCGACCGTTTATGATCGGGCGCTATTTGCGACTGATTTGGCCACAGATAAAAATTGGTTGCAATATAGCGACCAGTATATTGCGACTGAATCAATCGGTCGTTGATCGGTTGCAATTCGGTCTGTGATCAATCAGCGATCGATTTCATGAGTCACTATCGCCACTTTTCCTTGTAGTGGTGGCATCTAATATGTCTTGATCACATTTTATTAATAGATCATAGAAAATTTTCCATTTATTTCTGTTTAATCTTTCTTTACGTTGAGGGTGGCGTCTGTTTTTTTTTTTCAAAATGAAAAATATATATATTTGATAAGATCTTTGTCCATTTCAATATTCACTCAGGCCATGACCCACTACAGCAATCCACCTTGTACAGATATAGCTTGGCTGTTCATGACAATCAACTACTGAAAATGGGATGCTAAACTCAGCCCATGTCAAAACGACAGGAAAAGGAATTTCCATATTGTGGCATATCGTTTGTGTTGGTTCAAGCTTGTTCTAATCCAAGTTTCTTTGAAGCTATGACCTCAGCATCTACAATGTCAAATCAGACTCAAGCTTTTTAATTCTTCGATAATGTAGTGTTCTTTTGAATCAAAATAAGGAATCTTTACAGAAATGCCCTCCTTACAGGTTTATCTGCAGGTTCAGAATTGTGAACAGTTCTTTTGAATCCAAATAACCTCACTGCATTGCAAATTTGTAATACTTGTAAACATTCTGATGTCGTTATTATCTGTTCATGTTTCATTAAAATCTCTTTTTTTGACCCTGATTAACATTTAAATAAGTTTGAAAAAAATACAGAATACCCTTAATCTCTCATAAACTCTTTCTCTCTCTCTCTGACAATGTCGGTCAAAAACCCTTCATTTTATGTGTATTTCATTCAAAAACTTAATTTATGGGTGACAGAATATACTCATGTGGATGATGACAAAATCCCTGGCGATTAAGCACTGGCATCAAAGATCAAGATTGGCGCAGCAAATTTTAAAAGTTCCTATTTATATTTTTGCTAATAGCCAAGTAGGGTTTGCCTTCTTTAAAAAAGGATAATAATAATAAATCACCACATCTGGGCCGAAATCCAAGCCAAATTGTTAATAGGCCACATCCAATAGGAATGCAACTGCTAAATCATCAATCATAGGCCTAAAATCCAAGCCAAACAGCCCATTTTATCACATCTGCTAGGGGGGTCATTTTAAGCAACTGTTAGCATCTTCTAGAAGGGCCCCCAAGGTTCCTCAACAACTAAGGGTAGAAGAAGAAAATAAAAATAAAAATAGAAAATTAAATATAGGTCTCTGTTAGAGGGGGGATCTTAATTGTAGGTCCTTATCAGAAATGTCTGCACAAAAAAGTCCAGCAACTTTTAGGGATGTTAATTCTAATCTCTACTTTATTAAGATCTGTGCTGACAATTAGAGACTAACTTTTTTTGTCTTCTAATTTTGGGCAACTGTTACTTTAAAGTTTTTTAACTCTTACTTTAACTTCTTTCAAGTTACATTTTAAATCATATCAATAGTTACTTTAAATAAAATATATTTTAACCAATTTCCTCTTCTTTTTTAACAGGTTTCTTCATATACTTTAACTGATTTCTTTGCTTACTTTAACACATTACAACTACTACTTTAAAAAATAACAATTACATGTTTAACAGACTATAACTACTACTTTAACATACTACAACTACTACTTTAATAGACCAGAGACTTTAACTAATTTCCTCTTATTTTGTAGGGTAAACTAATTAGGAGTTCATGACTGTAATAGGGAGGTCCTTGCTATAACAGGGCTGAACGTATACTGTAACAAGAGATAACATTTATTGTAATAAGTTACAACTCTGTCAGAGACTAGAAAATAAGTCAAATGTCTAATAAGAATTTCTAATAAAATAAGTCAAATGTCTAATAAGAATTTCTAATTAATTTGCCCTATTTTTTAATAGGTTTTCTCTTTTTTAACGTATTTGCTCTTCTACTTTAATTGGTTTGCTCTTCTACTTCAACTGATTTTTTCTCTTATTTTAAAATCTTCAAACTTACACATTAAGCTATACCAATAGTGACTTTAAGTCTCACATATTTTAACTCACCATCACACATACTTTAACGACTTAGAACTCTTACTTTAACATATTCAAACACTTACTGTAACATCTTCAAATTTAGATTTTAATTTATGTCAACAATTACTTTAAATCCCACATACTGTAACTCAGCTATCACATATACTTTAACAACTACAAACTCTTAATTTATCATCTTAGAATATGGACTTTAAGTCATGTTAGCAGTGACTTCATGTCCACAACATTTTAACTAACCATCACACATATTTTAAGGTCTTCGAACTCTTACATTAACACATTCAAACTTAGACTTTAAGTCGTGCCAACAGTTACATTTTAAATCATGTCAACAATGTTTTAATGCCACATGCTTTAACTCATTGTCACATATATTTTAATAACTTTGAACTCTTATTTTAACATCTTAGAACTTAAATTTGAAGTCATGTCAACAGTTACACTTCAGATCATATCAACAGTTAATTTAAATCTTACATTTTTTAACTCAATGTCACGCATACTTTAACAACTTCGAACTCTTATTTTAATGTCTTAGAACTTAGACTTTAGTGTTATTAAAGTGTAAACACAGTGATCATATATATCTGATAGCACAAAAGCAGGCAAAAAGGGTAAAACATAAAAAAATAGAAGATAGAAACTACCTTTTCATGGAGTGATTGATGAAGTCCACAAAAATGAGGGATTGTTTGGGGCACCTATTTCTGACAAGGACCAAGAAATAAATCTAATTTATCCAAATAAAAATTACACATGTTGCCCTAGCCGTCCCATCCTCTACCTCTCTCTCTCTCTCTCTCACACACACACCTATATAAAGAAGAGACAGGAGGGGGGAGGGAAGGTGCTTATTATATATATATATATAATATATATATATATAGAGAGAGAGAGAGAGAGAGAGAGAGAGAGAGAGAGCCGGGGAGGAAAAAAAGAGGGGTTAGATAGAAAGAAAGGAGGTGGGGACCAAGGTTCGATGTACTGTCTGGATCGACCGTGCCACATTCTCCGTGATACGGTACTATACTGTTGAGATACAGTGGGGAAAGGACTTGTTTGTTTTTTTTTTAGTATTGTGATTTGATGAATATTTAAAATGAGTAAACTTCAAAAGAAGACTCTCCATCCAAACTCAAGATAGACTCTTCATCTCTTCTTATGCATTGACTCTCTCTCTCTAACTTGAGATTGTATTATCTCTCTCTCTCTTGAACACATCCTAGGACTCTATAGGATAGGAAAAGACTACCACCACGTGAAGAGACCCCTGGATGCTCTGCTCACCAAGCCCTATCGCCCCAAAGCTAGAGGAGAAGTCATTCTCACGTTGCACTCTTTCTCTCTCTCATTTCTCTCTCATATCCTCCAGAACCATCAGGGATATCATACCTTCTACACCCTAAAAAGGGGTTGATATGCTCACGAGGTCTTCATCAAAGTTGTTCTACTCTTCTTCAACTTCGTCCTTGAAGTAGAATCACCTCAATTGGTGGTATGTGCCCAAAGTTATAGCAGATTATTCTTCACATTCTATCTCATATAATGATCTACATATACAAGATTATCATACCTTCCACATCTCAAATGAGGGCATATCTCTTCGAGGCTTCTTCATGAAAGTTGTTTCCTACGACTTCCTCTGCGAGCTCCAACTAGAATCATATCAAATGAAGGTTTGTGCTTAAGATACCGTAGATTATTCTTGACATTCTCTCTCATATCGTGATCCAAACTAGCAGTGAGTGCAGCCTCTCTACAGCCTGAACGAGGGTGATCTAGTCTTTGTGATCTTCATAAAAGTTTTTCATGATATGACCAATATATTCTATTAGATCAACACCAAGAATTCGAAAATAGAAACAAAATTGTAACCTCTTAAAATTTATAATAATATTAATATGACACTAAGAAATTTAAAGAGATAGTAATTATATATAAGACATGATCACTTATATAAAAATATAATTATCTTTAATTTTAGAATATTTTTATATTATTAATATAATTCTGGTACTATCTTTGATTGTGTGCATTTCAATGGATGACATTTGGTTCCAAAATAAAGTCAAATCTGAAGTCATCATAATTACTAGAAAAATATACTGATTCTAAAAATATAGATTATTAGGAATTATTGATGCATAGATGTTGAGATTAAGTCGACCTAATGATTTTTTGGACAATTTTTACTTGATAAAAATTATTTAAAAAATTAAACTATAATTACTATAATTTGTATAATCTCTTAATTAACTTATGTTTAAAATTCCATCTCAATTGGACACAATTTAGACCCCTTAAGTGTACATAGGGTTTGTCGCGGTACAACAAATCATTTCTACACTTTAACGGGACGATATTTGGTTCCGAAAATAAAATCAAATCTAAACTTATCATAATTACTAGAAAAATATATTGATTTTAAAAATATAAATATCAGGAGTTATTGATGCATAGATGTTGAGATTAAGTCAACATAATGATTTTTGGGATAATTTTTACTTGACAAAAAAATAATTAAAAATTAAAATAAAATTACTATAATTTGTATCATCTCTTAATTAGTGTATGTTTAAAATTTCATCTCAATTAGACACCATTTAGACCACTTAAATACACCAGATATGAGAGAGGAATGAAAAATAAATAAATTTAGCGAACCAGACCGTACCGATTTGCGGCGTGTCGCCGCGGCATGCCCGGGTCACCCCATTGGGGTGACCCGATTGTGCATAGGTTTGCAAGAGCCCAGACACGATATGATTCTCACGTATCACGACGGTTTGCCACGGTACGGCGAACCATGGTGGGGACTCGGTTCTTTAAAAAATCGGGGACTTGCCCGGACTTCAGAGATTCAAAGGGGAATGAATAGATCATGAACATATATTTCTTAGAAATACTGAAATGATTCAATGCAAGAGCAAATAATCACAAAGCTTGCACATAGGAGGACACAAGGGATTTTTATCCATATTTGATGTTGATCCACTAAACCTTACATCCATCATCAAGGAAAAATATCTTGAGATTTTTAATAACTAGTTGAAAAAAGTTTTTACAATTGCACCACTAGATACAAACCTTCAATCGATCACAAATTCCCTTAGATACGTACAAACGTCCAATCAATCGTCCGTAAATCTTCTCCGGCATGGAGAAACCTTGCCTACATGCCAATCGAAAGTACAATGTTAACAAAGATTACAGGATGTGCCGAAAGAATGTCTTTTAGAAAGACAGATGTGGCATAGATTACGCATAATAAAAGCCAACGAAAAAGATAGTGCAAAAAAAGAACACATGAAGAGCCCTTTGTGGGCCTTCAACATTCAGTCCAAGTGGAGACTGAATGCAGTTGCTGAGCTTCTCCTCTCACAAAAGGTTTCTCTCTTTTTGATTATGCTCAAGTGATACTTCGGACAGAATGGAAGGTTTAGATCACGTAGTATCTGTCTAGGCTTTTTCTCTATCTTCTTCTCTTCTTTTTTTCCTTTTTTTTATGGTGTATATTTTTTTTGACAAGGTAACAACATAATTTCATTGCTTAACCAGTAAAAAGTACGGAGACATGATAACAAGAATTGCAAACATGCAACGGGACGTAGGAAGGAGACTATTCCCCATCTAAATTGCCAGCAAAAGCAAACTTAGCCAAAAGATGAGCCACCTTAGTAAACTTCCTAGGGGCATATTTGATTTTGACAAAAGGAGACTGTTTCAATAAGCCCCTACAGTCCTGAATGATGTTATTGCATTGCCATATGGAGGTTGACACGTCATTTATTGCATTTATGATATTGAGAGCATCACTAAAGATGATAATTGGGTAGTTGTTGATGTTAACCCTTCTGATAGTGCGGAAAATGGCCAATGCTTCAGCTTCAACCGGACTAAAGGCTGAATAAATATGAGTGCTGCCTGAGAGAAGATGTAAGCTAGTATTGAGATGAATGGCAGGACTACAAGCTTTCCCTTCCTTAAAAGTTGCATCCACTAAGAAGCTTGAGAAATTACCAGAGCAACCAATTTGAGGCTCTTCAATCTGGGTATTAGTAGCATGTCCATCTACCTTGGAGCTTTATCAATTCACCATATTTTGGTTGACCTTGGCTAAGATCTGGGTTGGTGAAAATATCCTATGTTCAAAGATCCTGGCACATCTAGCTTTCCACAAGTTCCATATTATGGCTATAGCTTGTTGAAGATGCTTGAGGTCTCCTTTATCTTCCATTGGGGATTTAGCAGTCCAAGCTTGAATTCTATCTTCTAGAGACCAATTGCCCACATTAGTTCTATAGATCATACTGCTAACAAACCATACTGCCCTAGCCAAATCACAGTCAAACAATATATTGTTGGATAGTCTCCTCCTTATCCATACAAGTAGGACATAAGGTTTCAATTTGTGGAAGCATCCTGGATAACCTGTAGAAGGTAGGAATGGCATTAGACAAGGCCTTCTAAAGGAACATAATTTGATTAGATGGAATATGTCTTTGGAGTTTTGGATGCCAAATTGTCCTCCAAATTGGATGAATGGATAAGCAATTGGGTGTGTCTTTCTTGATGATCAGTCTATCCCCGTATAATTTTATTTATTATATATAATTTTTGGTGATTAACAAAACCTTAACAAATATTTTCTAACAATATTTTCTGAAGTTCATCCAAAGGAAATTAGTCAAGCAAAATCTGTAAGTTATCCTCATACACTGTTATTAAGTGCACATCAATTCCTTGATAGAACTTCGGTTTATAAGTTAAAACAACGATTTGATCGTTGTAACGATTCGATAAGTTAAACGATTTGATCACTGTAACGATTCGATAAGTTAATAACGATTGATCGCTGAACAATTCGATAAGTTAAACAACGATTTGTTCACTGTAATGATTCGATAAGTTAAAACAACGATTTGATCGTTGTAACGATTCAATAAGTTAAACAACGATTTGATCGCTGTAACGATTCGGTAAGTTAAACAACGATTTGATCGCTATAACGATTCAATAAGTTACACAACGATTTGATCGCTGTAACAATTCGCTATCACTTCAACAGCGATTTGGTCGAAAAAACGATTCGCCTTAAACTAAACAATGATTGATAGCAAACAATATTTACTTTACTTGAACAACAATTTACTTTCACTCAAATAACGATTTGATCGGACAACGATTTGCTTTAGTCAAAGAACGATTTGCTCAAACAATGATTTGCTTTAGTCAAGGAACAATTTGCTCAAACAACGATTACTTTAGTCAAACAACGATTTGATAGCAAACAACAATTTGCTTCTACTTAAATAACGATTTGCTTGGACAACGACTTGTTCACACAACGATTTCATTATTCACATCAACATAAAATTTCATTTATATGGATTATGATTATGAAATTGATTTCACATATACAACACACTCTTCACAACGATTATGGTTTGAATGAATTGTCATGCATTTCATTATTATCTTCTCAGTTAACCTGATAATAACCATTCTATTTCAAACATATTTTCAAATTCTGTAGATTTCAAAAACCTTCCTGCGCACCAAGATCTTGATCATTCCACACGAAATCTTCTTTCTTACTTGATGTATTGCATAGAGTCTTGATTTGTGTGATGTCAGAAATAACCTTTCCAGTTAAGCATATCTTCATACTACCACGACTACCAAGGTTGACTGACAACGTAGACAAAAAGGAGTTGTCTAGGTATCCGTGTTTATTGCATGTAGAGCTTTTGTAGTAAAGCACGTCAAAGATGGATCTGTCAACTTGTCGAAAGGATAAAAGATTCAGAAAATCTTTCCTGAGGATGCAAGGATAAATCCAAGGTATAGTTGCAGGGCTCACCTCTCCATGCCTAGGACTAGTCTCTCTAACGTGCATGAAGCTGTGAGACAATGAACATCTGAACGGCTACTACAACGGTCAAAATAATATGCAGAAGATAAATAGAAGACTGATGACTTCATGAAGATACACATACACTGAGAGACAGACACATCCACGAACATTGGCAAGCATCAGAAAGAAGAGCTTATTCGCTTCAGTCACCAACTTTCAGCTCTTAGCTCTCAGCCTTCACGTGTAGTCTTTTGAGAGCTCTTGTTGTTCTGAGAGATTTTTATATGCAAATCTTTGTCTCTCAGATATTGCCTCGATCAAGAAAATTCTTATAAGCTTGGTCTAGGGGCCATTCACTTTTTACTCACATTCTTTGTATGATCCTCTTTAGTTGTGAAGAGAAGACCTGTTGTTGAACAGGTGATAGTTATTCCCTTCATTGAAGAAGGAAGACCTATTGCATCAGTGTTGTTTTGTACCTCTTCAGGGTTAGAAGAGAAGGCCAGCTGCTGCTGGATGTATAAGTGTTTTAAGGGGGACAGTACCCTTGGTTAGTGAAATACAAGTTGTGTTAGGGACTAGATGTAGGACTCCTTGGGATAGGAGATCCGAACCAGGATAATCCTTGTGTCTATGTGTGATTGCTTGTCTTTCTTTATTTCACACTAATATCCAACGTAGTGGTTGTTGTCAAGTATTTTTATTTACAGGTATTTTTCGAAGACGAATTTTTAGCAATCCATTCACCCCCCCTCTGGGCTTGCTATCTGGGCAACAGTGGTATCAGAGTCAAGTCATATCAAGAAAGAAGATCTCACGGTCTAAAGAGCAAAGATAAATGGCAGGTCAAGGATATGCTGAAGGTCAGTCCGTCAAAAACCTCCTTTATTCGACGGTGAAGATTACAACTACTAGAGATTCGAATGGAGTTCTTCCTTCAAGGTCTCGATTTCAGCTATGGTCTATCATTGAAGAAGGAGATCTTGATGCTCAGTCTGTCCCCATGTACTTTCAATTACATATTTATTTTGGTGATTAACAAAATCAAACAAAAATACTAACACATCTTTCATAAATCTTAAGTACAGGAAATTCTACCAAGGTCAATCAAGTCAATATTGGTAAGTATTGCCTTATTGAGCTTTAATCTTTTCAAAATGACATTCCCTAAGTCCACATCGACTTCTTTAAAGTCATAACGATTTCATAAGTGTTTTAACGATTTCCTTGTAAGACTGAAACGTCACGTTGTTTCAAACAAGTCGATCCGTAACGATTCTATAAGTTATCGCAACGATTTCTTTAGAGCTCGGAATGACTTGCCTATCATAACGATTCTATAAGTCATCGCAACGATTCTTTAGAGCTCGTAACGACTTGCCTGTCATAACGATTCTATAAGTCATCATAACGATTTCTTTAGAGCTCGTAACGACTTGCCTGTCATAACGATTCTATAAGTCATCGCAACGATTTCTTTAGAGCTCGTAACGATTGTCTGTCATAACGATTCTATAAGTCATCATAACGATTTCTTTAGAGCTCGTAACGACTTGCCCGTCACAACGATTCTATAAGTCCGTAACGATTTCATAGAGCTCGTAACGACTTGCTTGTCATAACGATTCGTTAAGTGTTTCACAACGATTTCTTAGAACATAACGACTTGCTCGCCGTAACGATTCATAAGTTACCATAACGATTTCTTCAGTGACACAACGACTTTCTTTCCATAACGATTTGTTAAGTGTTTCACAACGATTTCTTTAGAACACAACGACTTGCTTTGCATAACGATTCTTCTGTGAATGTAACGATTTGGTATGGTATAACGACTTAGTTAAAATGACTTAATCATAACGATTTCATAAGTCATATAGCCATCGATCTCATATCTTACATCGACTTGACATTTATCTTATCTCTAATACGTGACTAGTCAAAGTCACGTATATATCTATCTGTCACTCCTGCATTTATGAGTTCTGAACGTATCTCTGTATGCATGCAGACAATATCATCCATTATTGTGCTTACTCTGTATACATCTTTTAAAACAAGCTATTTGGGATTGCTATTCTAGTGAATACTCACATCAACGTATACTGACAACAAGAGACAGCTTAAGTTGTCTACTGTTCTAGCATTTAATGTGCAGGGTCCTGATGACATTCTATCATACAACGTTGGACCTATAGACGCCAGAAGACCCTATCTCTTACGTGCTCAAATGGATAAAAGATAGTTGAAGCTTCCAAATGTCAAACAGTCTAACGTCTATCAATCCAAGAGACAACGGTTACTTCACGCCGTATTTCAAAATAAGATATAAACTCAAAGACAGAAGTGAAGAATAAGAACCAACGAAGTAGAGAACAAGTATCTCGTGTTCAAGCATTCAAATTCTTCTGCAAGAAGTCTAGAGCCAAGAATCTCATTCCTCATCACCTTTAGCTCTTCGCTCTCTGTGATGTAATAGATTTTCTAAGAGAGCTCGTGTAGTTCTGAGAGTGTGCCTTGTTTAGATCCTTGCTCTCAGTGCTAGTGGCTTCAGATCTTGGCTTGTTAAAAGCTTGATCTAGGGGCTTGATCTTATCCATTCTCTATGTGTTGTTTCCCTTCGGTTGTGAAGGAAGACCTGGTGGTATCCAGGGTGCTATTCCCTTCAGTTGTGAAGGAAGACCTGGGGGGGTATCCAGGGTGGGTTATTCCCTTCGGGTGTGAAGGAAGACCAGCGGAGCTGGGTGTCGTAGCATCCTTAGGGGGACTGTACCCTAGCTTGTAAAACCTGAGTGGTTGCTCAGGGACTGGACGTAGGACTCCTAAGGAGAGGAGGTCTGAACCAGGATAATCCTTTGTGTCGTGTGGTTGTTTCTTTGTGTGATTGATATTTGAACTAACAGTCACTAACCTTCATCGAAGAACATTTTCGTGAATGTTTTTATTTACATGTATCGTCTAGATTATTTTTAAAAGACCCATTCACCCCCCCTCTGGGCTCGTCAACTGGGCAACAAGTGGTATCAGAGCGAGTCTCTTCGACAAAGAAAGGATCCAACGATCTGAAGAGTAAAGATCCATGGCAGCCCAAGGTAACATTGAAGGTCAGTCTGTCAACCACCCCCTCTCTTCGATGGTGAAGATTATGCTTACTGGAAGACCAGAATGGAGTACTTTCTCCAAGGTCACAACTATCAGATATGGTCAATAGTAGAAGAAGGCGATCTTCTGGTCACAAATGAGAAAGCTCAGTGGACAGATGATGACAGGAAAAAGATCTCCTTGAACTGTAAGGCTAAGAGTCTATGCTGTGCACTAAGCAAAAAAATTCAACAGAGTTTCAGCCTGCAAATCCGCAATGGAAATGTGAGAAAAGCTTAGAATTACCTATGAAGGCACAGACAAGGTGAAGGAGACAAGAATTGATATTCTTGTTACCAATATGAAAGATTTCAAATGCAAACAGGTGAGTCCATTACCCAAATGTTCAGCAGATTTACAGATATTACAAATGGGCTAGCTGGACTAGGAAAGACCTATGAAATGGGAGATAGGGTCAGAAAGATTCTTAGATCTTTGCCATCCTCATGGACCCCCAAAGTAACAGCCATTGAAGAAGCTAATGATCTAAAAAGAATGTCCTTAGAAAAGCTCATCGGGTCCCTTATGGCCCATGAGATCAATATGGAAAGGCTAGGAGAGTTCTCAAGTAGAAAGAAACACTCCAACGCTTAAAAGCTGAAGAAGACTCACCAGAAGCAAGCTCAGATGAGAGTGAGAGTGTTGAGGACAGTGAAAATGAGGAAGCAATGCTCTCTAAAAGACTGCAGCGGATTCTAGCCAAGAAGAAGAAGTTCCAATCTGGTAGAAGACACTTCAAAAGAAACAAGGACTTCAAGAAATCAGATGGAAAAGATCTAAGAAAGGAGAACCCATCTGCTATGAATGCAAAAACCAGGACACATCAATGCTGAGTGTCCAAAACTCAGGAAGCGGAGCTCAGGAAGAAAGAAAGCTCCAGGAAGTTCAGAAATACAAGAAGAAGGTAATGGCAGCAGCATGGGAAAACAGTAGCGACTCAGACAGTGAGTCAAACTCTGCAGCGATGAAGAAGAAGCCCATTTGGCTTTCATGGCAAATACTGAAGATAAGGTAACTTCTGACTCCTCCTTTGATTCATGCAATGATTCTGATTCAGATAATTTAGAGGAAGCATTAATGAACTATATAATAAATATAAAGAAGTAACTAAACTATTAAAAGCCAGTAAGAAAAATAGTACTGTTTAGAAAACACTAACTCTGATCTGAAAATAGAAAATGAAGAGTTAGAAAAACAAATAACTGAACTTAAAAGAAGAAATGAATTATTATGTGAAGACTTAAAGATAAAAATAACAAATAACGGAATTAGTAAAACAGGAAAATGTAGATGAACTAAGAACTGAAATCAAGACTCTAACAGAAGAAAACATAAATTTATCTAGCACGTTAGAAAAATTCACAAATGGTAAAAACTCCCTCATATAAAAGGTGCTAGAAGATCAGGTAAGAAGAAAAATGGATTAGGATATACACCTCCAGATAATGAAGAAACCATAGTTTATCCTAAAACATATCCAACACCAAAATTTGTACCTGAACAAGATATAGCATACAAAGCTGATTTCAAATATATAGAAAAGTAACCAAATTATCATGTGTAGTCACTGCAACAAGTTAGGACATATCATAACGACATGCCCAACAAGACATAAGAAATGGATAATAAAAAGTAAAATCAATGATACTAACCAATCAGGACCCAAAAGAATTTGGGTACCTAAAGCTTGATGATTATATTTCAGGTTAACCCTCGAGCATCCAAATGGTACTTGGATAGTGGGTGCTCAAGGCACATGTCAGGAAACCAGAAGTTATTCACTCATCTCCAAGCTGAAGAAGAAATAGTTACTTATGGAGATAATGGGAAAGGAACAGTAATTGGCAGTGGCTCTGTGAATAATAAAGGAAGAACAGTTATAGAAGATGTGTTACTTGTCAAAGGGTTGAAGCATAATCTCATTAGCATCAGCCAGCTGTGTGACAGAGGCCATCAGATACAGTTTCAAGAATCGAAATGCAGCATACTGAAAGATGGATCAGTCATCTTTGAAGCAAATAGAGAAAGAACTTTATGTGCTCTATCTTGAGGAACTCAAAGAACAAAATGTTTGTCTGGCAGCAAACAAAGAAAAATCTACTGAATTATGGCACAGACGACTAGGACATTGTAGCATAGACGGTATGAGAAAATGTGAAGAAAAATCTTGTAGAAGGTCTGCCAAAGGTCTGTGCAAAAATGGAAGGTGTCTGTAGACCTTGTGCTAAGGGAAAGCACACAAAAGCCTTCAAGTCAAAGACGGTGGTAACACCTCAAAACCCTTAGAGCTCCTTCATATGGATCTATTTGGGCCAATGAGGACTACCAGTCTTGGAGGAAAGAACTTTGGATTTGTCATAGTCGATGATTACTCAAGATTCACATGGGTATCATTTCTAGAGCATAAAGATGACACATTTGATAACTTTGTCAGTTTCAGCAAGAAAGTTCAGAAGGATCAGAAGTTCAGCATTGTTTCTATCCGATCAGATCATGGTGGTGAATTTCAGAATGAAAAATTTGTTAAGTTCTGTGATGATCAGGGAATTGAGCATAATTTCTCAGCACCAAGGACACCACAGCAAAATGGAATTGCTGAGAGAAAGAATAGAACTCTATTGGATATGGCAAGAACAATGTTATCAGAATATGATCTGCCAAGGTATTTTTGGGCTGAAGCAGTCAACACAGCAAGCTACATTATCAACAGAGTAATGATCAGGCCAATCCTAAAGAAGACTGCATATGAACTGTTCAAAGGAAAGAAACCAAAGATCAGCCACTTCAGGACATTTGGATGTCCTTGCTTCATCCACAACAATGGAAAAAGAGACATTGGTAAGTTGGATGCCAAATCAGATGAAGGTATCTTCATGGGGTACACCTCTAAACCCAAAGGCTATAGAGTATTTAATAAACACACTTTATTAATTGAACAGTCTGTACATATTATTTGATGAAACTAACCCTTCCTTGAGAAAGGAAGAAGATAGTGATAATGATGATGCAGATGAGCTGTCCAAGAAACTAAAGAATACATCAATTGAGGACAAGGATGATCCACCTCTGGAAGACATGCACAAAAGGAAATTACACATGAAAATCTTCCAAAGGAATGGAGACACAAGAAAGATCACCCACTCGAAAATATTATTGGTGATCCATCTGTAGGGGTAAGAACAAGAGGTAATGTAATTCCTGTGATTACTAGCATTTGTTTCTCAAATAGAGCCGAGGACAGTCAATGAAGCTCTTTGTGATGAATCTTGGATATTAGCCATGCAAGATGAACTAAATCAGTTCAAGAGAAACCAAGTATGGTCACTTGTTCCTAGACCATCAGACCATCCAGTCATTGGCACCAAATGGGGTTCAGAAATAAATGGATGAAACTGGTGTAATCTTAAGAAACAAGGCCAGATTGGTAGCTCAAGGCTATTCTCAAGAGGAAGGCATAGATTTGATGAAACCTATGCACCTGTAGCTAGACTTGAGGCTATTAGAATATTATTAGCATATGCATCAGCATTAGACTTTAAAATTATTTCAAATGGATGTTAAATCTGCATTCCTAAATGGTTTTATAAAAGAGGAAGTTTATGTGGAACAACCCCGGTTTTGATGACACAGAATTTCCTAATCATGTTTTTAAACTTCATAAGGCATTATATGGTTTAAAGCAAGCACCTAGGGCCTGGTATGAAAGGCTTAGTTCTTTTCTTCTAAATCATGGTTTCAGTAGAGGTCAAGTAGATAGCACTCTATTCATAAAATCAAAAGTTAAAAGCATACTACTTGTACAGATTTATGTAGATGATATTATCTTGGATCTACTGATGAATCCCTTTGCAAGTACTTTGAAAAGTTGATGCAGGGAGAATTTGAGATGAGCATGATGGGAGAGCTATTATTTCCTTGGATTACAAATCAAGCAAGGAAAAGATGGCACCCACATCTGCCAAGCAAAGTACACCAAAGAACTCTGAAGAAATTTGGATTCGATAACACCAAGCCATTGTCAACACCCATGAGTACATCAACAAGGATGGACAGTGACAAGGATGGTAAGAAAGTAGATCAAAAGGTCTACAGAGGTATGATTGGCTCATTACTTTACTTAACAGCTAGTAGACCCGATATTCTATTTAGTGTATGCATGTGTGCTAGGTATCAAGCCGATCCTAGAGAATCACATTTAATCTCTGTGAAAAGAATATTTAGATATTTAGCTAGAACTCATGATTTAGGTCTATGGTATCCAAAATCCTGTGAAATCAGTTTAGTAGGATATTCTGATGCTGACTATGCTGGATGCAAAGTTAGAAAAAGCACCAGTGGTGGTTGTCAATTTCTTGCAGGATGCTTGATATCCTGGTCCTCAAAGAAACAAAATTCAGTGGCACTATCTACAGCTGAAGCTGAGTACGTGGCTGCTGGAAGTTGCTGTACACAACTCCTATGGATAAAGCAACAACTTGAGGATTTTGGACTCAATATCAAATCGATTCCACTGTTGTGTGACAACACCAGTGCCATTAATCTCACCAAGAATCCAGTTCAACATTCAAGGACAAAGCATATTGAGGTTAGATATCATTTTATTCGTGATCATGTAGCAAATGGAAATATTGAAATATCGTTTATTGATACAAATAGTCAGTTAGCAGACATTTTCACAAAAGCCTTACCTGAAGAGAGATTCACATCTCTTAGAAGGGAATGGGCATGTGCATTTTGTGAAAAGAGTCTTGTTGAAAACTGGCATATAAATTTTCAGATTTAAACAATTTTTCCCTCCATGGCTTTAAGCAAAAACAACAAAATTATCCCTCCAGTCGCTCTCTTATGAAGTCGGTTTGAATGGTCAAACTCCTTTGTCGTTTTCTGCCGCCGTTTGGCGCCTCACTTTCCACAACGCATTATTTATTCATAAAATCGATGAGAGAACATTCGTATCCCATCTTCTACCTTACCCTCTTTGTCTGGTTACTTGAGCCGATGCCCTAGCAAGTTCGACATCGACTCTCTGCAAAGTTTGAAGCTCTCTCTCCCTTCCGCGAAATTTCTGAGGGCTTTCACTCCTCCTTCCTTCTCAACCCTCCAGAAAACTTCCTCACCGGATTCCATGGCCGCATCCACAGTTTCCGGAGTTTGGGTGGCTACAGCGCCGAGTTCCTTACTCCTGAGCAGCAGGAGAGGTTCACTTTCGTAAAGACGAAGCTGTGTGGAAATAAAGAGGTTGATATTGCAGATCTGGAGAAAAATGGGATGCACAGTGTGGTGGCCGCAATATCAGGATGCAATGGATGGGAATCGCAACCCTCTCGAAGTAAGCTATCCAGACCTTGTTAAGGCCTTTATGTTTGTTTGAAATCAGAGGCAGATGGATCCCTGACATCCTTTGTCAAGGGAATCCAAATCAGGATCGACCGTGAGTTTTTGAAAACCCTAGTTGGTGTATGTACATCTGGTCAGAGTGGAATCCACTCAGTGGATATTCAAGCGAAGGGTCTAGGTATCATTGGTCCAGACTTCAGGCTGAAAGATGGAAAGCTGGACATCAATCAGCTAAATGCCTTCAACAGGATTTTACATTTCATAGTGTGTCAGATTCTGGCTCCGAGAAGTGCCACCTTCTCATCTTGTACCAAGGCCGACTCAGACTTGATGTTTTGGGCCATCCAAAACAGGGAAATCAATATGGCTGAAGTTATGATAGAAAGGATGAAGTTCGCCAGAGAACAGATTTGGGATACCAAGAGCAAGCTAAACGTCTCTCTGCCTTATGCTCACCTGCTCACCAAAGTATTCAAACACTTTGGTGTTGATCTATCAGGGGCAGTCACTGAGAAGATGGGCAAGCAATTAGGTCCAGAAACCTGAAGAAAAGTGGATTTTCATTACAAAATGGTACCTGGTCTAAAGCTTCAGTAGCAGAGGGAGAGGCCATCATAGGTGATTTTCTTGATGTTCAGGAAGAAGCAGCAGAACTAGCAGCAGAGCAACCAGTAGCAGTCCAATCAGCACAGTAGAAGCTTCAGTAGCAATTGAGCCAGCAGCACCGTCAGCTCCAGAATTAGCAGGATCACCTTTAATCGAAGCACCAGCAGAAGAAGCAATGGCAAGTGCAGCAGATCCTTACCCACCTCCATCGTTGCCTCTATCCTTAAAGAGGTATTGGATTCTATTCACTCCACTCCAGTCACTCCAGAGGCTGGCGGAGAATCAGTGGCAGAAGCTGTGGCATCAGGCCACATTGAAGAATCTCTTGCAATACCAGTTCAGGAGGAGCAATCAGATGCTCCTGATAATATTATTTTGGAAGAGGATGCTCCCATTCAGGGGGAGCAAGAGCCAATGGAAAAGGATGCTCCTGTTCAGGGGGAGCAATCAAAGGAAGGTCCAGTAGAAGCAACTCGCAGTGATGAGCCTATGGGCAGTGTACCAGCTGATGAAGACCTGCCTAATGCTCCGAA
This sequence comes from Colocasia esculenta, assembly GCA_014218235.1. Taxonomy (NCBI): domain Eukaryota; kingdom Viridiplantae; phylum Streptophyta; class Magnoliopsida; order Alismatales; family Araceae; genus Colocasia; species Colocasia esculenta. The sequence goes on from CM024757.1 coordinate 129,408,210, forward strand.
TGATGCCAGAGATGGGGAGACAGCAAGCTCCTCTGATTCTGATGATGATCAGCCTCCTCCAGCTTCAGAGGCTAGGCACAAAGGGAAAGAAGTGGAGTCTGAAGTCCCACTCTTATCAAATACTCCATTTGAAAGGCAGATGAGGCAGAAAATGTGATTAATTGAAGCCTGTAATTGAGAGACTTGATGCCCAAGGAACTATTCTATGTTCTCTTCAATCTGATGTATCCTCCATCTTCATGAGCCAAGCTTCAGCTTCAAAGGAAATTTCCAACATCAGGAATGCCATGAAGTGGTTCAACAAAGAAATGGGCAGCATGAAAAATATGCTGAGTGAAATCCTGAAGGTGGTTGGAGCCCAAGCTCCTCCTCCACCACCTCCTGCAGCTCAAGTTCAAGAGTCAGGGCCATCAGGGCCAGCACCAGCAGCAGCAGCGGCAGAAGTATTGTGCAAGGGTCTCAGAGCCAGCTGAGCAAGTGTCAGGGCCAACAGGGCCATTGGAGAGTGAACCTGTGCAGACAGAGGTTGAAGAAGAGGTCTTGGCACCTAAGCCTCCAGCTCCTTCTCATCCCTCTCACACACCAGTTCCTCCATCTCCTCCCTCAGCTCCTACAGCACCCCTGCCCCTCAGCCATTCAAAAAGCCTCAATCCAGACCCATCTCCTCTCCAACACCATTTCCTCTCAATCCACCTCATCTCCTGCATCTCTATTCACATCCTTCCACCTCCACCTATTTCTGAGGTGCCTCCAGCATCCTCTGCTGGAGCCTCATCCTCCTCTGGTCCCTCCCCTGGACCAGTTGATGACATTCCCACTACCTCTCATTCATTTCTTCATCCTTCTCCTCCACCCTCTTTCATCATATAATCCCTGAGACAGCTCAACTTGACTCTCCCTTTATAGAAAAAATAAAGGATGAGTTTGAGGAAGGCATTCTCAGGTCTGTGCTAAAGGTTGGGGAGCACATCCATAGGGCAGACTCTTCCAGTCCTGCACCTAAGAAGAGGAAAATTTCTTCTACCTCCTCCATTTCCTCTGAGCCTAAATACCCTCCTGTGGTTTTCCCTCACAGTGGTCACCAAAAATAAACCACTGTATAGAGAATATCTCTCAAAGGTCGTTCTTGCCACCATCATTAACCTTCCATTCCTCAATCTAACAGAGCATTTAAACACCATCCTACCCTTCACTTCTCTTCCAAATCCGAAAAATCCAAAATCTTCTCTAGTGCCCACTCCAAACTGAAGAGCAGTGGGGCAAAGGCCACAAAGATCTCTTCGAAAGATACATTCTCGCCAAATCTGCCAGATTCCCTCCAAGGGACCACTCCCTGACCTTATCAGAGTGGTTCAGAATTTATCATAGAGAACTTTGGGCACCCTTCATTCAAAAAGAGATCAAGATGGTCAGACACTATGTGTTGTTCAACAACTACAGATATGTCCATCGACTTCCAGAAGTTCAGCTCAGCCAGTTCAAAAGGGCTATTTCAGCTCTCACTCCAGGCATCTCACAATCTTCAGATATTCAGGTAGATTTTGCTACCCTTCATGTGCCTGATGAAATAGCACTACCACAGATACATTTCTTGTCATGGAGTCCTCTGTAGGATCCATCATCTTTGAACGTTTTGCCAGAGTAATGGGAAGGATTCAAGTTCAGAAAGGCTACCTGGTTGCATTCCCTAGATTTCTATTTAGAGAATATCACCAGGGGCATGTCAGTGCTGAAGTTCTAGCCCCAATTCTGTCTGAATGTGAAAGGTTGACATCCTCAGAATGGTCTAAGTTCTACCCTTGTCTGCTCAGCAGTTGTTTTATCTGAATGAAGCTCAAGCCAGGGAAGGCAAACCTGCAATCTCTCCAGCCACCTTCTTGGATATGAACTCCATTAACCTTGTAAATGACCCCTTCAAAGTTTGGGAGGAAAGGTACAAGGTATATGTAGCTCTTCATAAAGCTCTCAAAGATAATCACAATCACTATCCTTGTCCATGGATCAGTTTCTTACCTGTGCCAGCTTTGGGACTCTCATTTCCTGAAGATGTCTATGGATAAGAATGCTTATGCTGACCTTCTCTATAAGCATCTAGATCTTCATCTCCAAAGGATGGCTTCCTCCATGGGACCAACCTATTCTTTGTCTTTTGGAGTCTTTAAAACTCATTTTGAAGAGCAGGAAGCACAGGCATGGGAAACCATTTCTCATTTTGCCTCTCTTCTGTCTCCTGCTTACTATCTGTCTGTACCTCCTCAACATTAATGGAAATTTTTTTGTTTGAGTGCTCTTATCTTTTCTCTTCATTCTTTGTCTCAGATTATCTTTTTGCTTAATGATAAAAAGGGGGAGAAAATACTTAGCATATCTGATATATATCCGGAAATATAAAATTTTCGTGTCTTGCTTAATGTAAAGGGGAGAAAATACTTAGCATGTCTAAAATGAAATACTTCCTGCAAATATTCAGATCTTTATTCATGCCTATTGATAAGTTTTGTCATCACCAAAAAGGGGGAGATTGATGCTCAGTCTGTCCCCATGTACTTTCAATTACATATTTATTTTGGTGATTAACAAAATCAAACAAAAATACTAACACATCTTTCAAAAGTCTTAAGTACAGGAAATTCTACCAAGGTCAATCAAGTCAATTTGGTAAGTATTGTCTTACTGAAGCTTTAATCTTTTCAAAATGACATTCCCTAAGTCCACATCGACTTCTGTTAAAGTCATAACGATTTCATAGTTGTTTAAACGATTTCCTTGTAAGACTGAAAAGTCACGTTGTTTCAAACAAGTCGATCCCGTAACGATTCTATAAGTATTGCAACGATTTCTTTAGAGCTCGTAACGACTTGCCTGTCATAACGATTCTATAAGTCATCACAACGATTTCTTTAGAGCTCGTAACGACTTGCCTGTCATAACGATTCTATAAGTCATCATAACGATTCTTTAGAGCTCGTAACGACTTGCCTGTCATAAAATTCTATAAGTCATCGCAACGATTTCTTTAGAGCTCGTAACGACTTGCTTGTCATAACGATTCTATAAGTCATCATAACGATTTCTTTAAAGAGTAACGACTTGCCCGTCACAACGATTCTATAAAGTCACCATAACGATTTCTTTAGAGCTCGTAACGACTTGCTGTCATAACGATTCGTTAATGTTTCACAACGATTTCTCTAGAACACAACGACTTGCTCGCCGTAACGATTTCATAAGTTACCATAATGATTTCTTCAGTGAATACAACGACTTGCTTTCCATAACGATTTGTTAAGTGTTTCACAACGATTTCTTTAGAACACAACGACTTGATTTGCATAACGATTCTTCTGTGAATGTAACGATTTGTTATGGCTTATAACGACTTAGTTAAAATGACTTAATCATAACGATTTCATAAGTCATATAGCCATCGATCTCATATCTTACATCGACTTGACATTTATCTTATCTCTAAATACGTTGACTATCAAAGTCACGTATATATCTATCTGTCACTCCTGCATTTATGAGTTCTGAATGTATCTCTGCATGCATGCAGACAATATCGTCATATTATTGTGCTTACTCTGTATACATCTTTTAAAACAAGCTATTTGGGATTGCTATTCTAATGAATACTCACATCAACGTATACTGACAACAAGAGACAACTTAAGTTGTCTACTGTTCTAGCATTTAATGTGTACAGGGTTCTGAAGACATTCTATCATACAACGTTGGACCTATAGACGCCAGAAGACCCTATCTCTTTGCGTGCTCAAATGGATAAAAGATAGTTGAAGCTTCCAAATGTCAAACAGTCTAACGTCTATCAATCCAAGAGACAACGGTTACTTCACGGCCGTATTTCAAAATAAGATATAAACTCAAAGACAGAAGTGAAGAATAAGAACCAACGAAGTAGAGAACAAGTATCTCGTGTTCAAGCATTCAAATTCTTCTGCAAGAAGTCTAGAGCCAAGAATCTCATTCCTCATCTTTAGCTCTTCGCTCTCTATGCTGTAATAGATTTTCTAAGAGAGCTCGTGTAGTTCTGAGAGTGTGCCTTGTTTAGATCCTTGCTCTCAGTGCTAGTGGCTTCAGATCTTGGCTTGTTAAAAGCTTGATCTAGGGGCTTGATCTTATTCATTCTCTGTGTGTTGTTTCCCTTCGGTTGTGAAGGAAGACCTGGTGGTATCCACGGTGCTGTTTCCCTTCAATTGTGAAGGAAGACCTGGTGGGATATCCAGGGTGGTGTTATTCCCTTCGGGTGTGAAGGAAGACCAGCCGAGGGGGTGTCGTAGCATCCTTAGGGGGACTGTACCCTAGCTAGTAAAACCTGTGTGGTTGCTCAGGGACTGGACGTAGGACTCCTAAGGAGAGGAGGTCCGAACCAGGATAATCCTTTGTGTCGTGTGGTTGTTTTCTTGTGTGATTGATATTTGATCTAACAGTCACTAATCTTCATCGAAGAACATTTTCGTGAATGTTTTTATTTACAGGTATCGTCTAGATTATTTTTAAAAGACCCATTCACCCCCCCCCCTCTGGCTCGTCAGCTGGGCAACAATTCTGGTAAACCAATGAAAAAGACAAATGGACAAATGAAGAAAGAAGAAAAAAATATTTCTTAACAGAAAAGCAAAGGTATACTGTGTTGTGCTCTCAGTAGAAAGAGTTCAACAGGATTTCCGCCTGCAAATCTGCTATGGAAATGTGGGAAAAAAGCTCAGACTCACATAGAAGGAACTGACAAGGTGAGAGAAACAAGAATAGACATCTTGGTAGCTCAATATGAAAGATTCCAAATGCAATCAGGAGAGTCCATCACACAATGTATAGCCGATCACTGACATCACAAATGGATTGGCTGCTGGAAAGACCTATGACATCGGAGACATGGTGAGAAAGATATTGAGATCACTACTAGCCTCATGGACTGCAAAGGTGACAGCTATAGAAGAAGCCAATGATCTAAGAAGAATGTCACTTGAGAAACTCATTGGGTCACTAATGTCCCATAAGATAAACATGGAGAGGCTTGGAGAATCCTCCAGTAGGAAGAAGCATAGCAACGCACTAAAGGCTACAGAAGGCAGCTCAGAGAAGAATTAGAAAATGAAAGAAGTGATGAGAACAGTGAAGATGAGGAAGCTTTTCTCTCTAGAAGGCTGCAGCGTATTCTGGCCAAGAAAAAAATATCAGTCAGGGGGAAGGTACTTCAAGAAAGGGAGTGACTTCAAGAAGCCTGAAGTTAAGATGTTAAGAAGTCAGAACCTATATGCTACGAATGCAAGAAGCCTGGACACATCAGGGCGAGTGTCCAAAGCTGAAGAAGACTGAGTTAAAAAAGAAGGACAACTCAAAGAAGGTCAAAAGATACAAAAAGAAAGTCATGGCGGCTGCATGGACAACGAGAGTGACTCAGACATGAGTCAAGCTCCAACGATGATGAAGAAGAAAAAGTCAACCTGGCCTTTATGGCAAACACTTATGAATGAAATGGTACTTGACTCATCTTTTACTTCATGCAATGAATCTGATTCTGATAGTCTAGAAGTCACATTCAATGAACTATACAGTAAGTATAAAGATGTATGTAAGCTATTAAAAACTACAAGAAAAATATGCATGCTTGGAAATCACCAATTCAGATCTAAATCTGAAACTGAGCAACTAGAAAAACAAATCTCTGAATTTAAAAGAAGAAATGAACTGTTATGTGAAGATCTAAGAATAAAAATGAACAAATAACAAATTTGGAAAACCAAGAAACTTTAAGTAAACTTAAAAAGAAAGTTGACACACTAACAAAAGATAATGAATATCTAACTAACAGAATAAAAAAATCACAAATGGAAAACCATCTCTAATATTAAAAGGAGCAAGAAGATCTGGTAAGAAAAAGCATGGTTTAGGATATATTCCACTAGATAATGAAGAAACAATCATTCATCCTAAAATTTATCCAACACCAAAATTTGTAACTGAACAAAATACTGATTATAAACTAACATTAAATATAGGCCAATTAAAATAGTAAATAACATATCATGCTGTAGTCATTGCAATAAATTAGGACACACTAAAATAACTTGCACAACTAAACACTTAAAGTGGATTCTAAAAGAAAAAAATGAGAAACTAACCAGCAAGGACCCAAAAGAACTTGGGTACCTAAATCTTAGTGATTTATTGCAGGGAACTCTTACAGCATCAAAATGGTACCTTGATAGCGGATGTTCAAGGCACATGACTGGAAACAAAAGAGACTATTTCGTACATCAAAGATGAAGAAGGAACAATGACCTATGGCGATAATGGAAAAGGATCAGTGATCGGTTGTGGATCTATTGGAAGTCAAGACAGAACCCTCATAGAAGATGTTTTATGTGTCAAAGGACTCAAGCACAATCTCATAAGTATCAGCCAACTGTGTGACAAGGGTCACCAAATCAAGTTTCAGGAGTCTAATGCCTAATTATGAAGGATGGTGCAACTGTCTTCGAACCAGCAGAGAAAAGAACTTGTATGTACTGCACCTAGAAGAATTAAAAGATCAAGATGTTGTCTAGCAGCAAATAAAGATCAAAATGATGAACTATGGCACAGAAGATTAGGTCACTACAGCCTGGATGGAATTAGAAAGCTTATCAAGCGTAATCTAGTGGAAGGTTGCCCAAGATAAATTCAAGAATAGAAGGTGTTTGTGAACCATGTGCAAAAGGGAAGCATGCAAAATCCTCCTTTAAATCAAAGACAGTGGTAACCACCTCCGACCACTAGAATTGTCATATGGATTTGTTTGGACCAATGAGAACTACTAGCCTAGGAGGAAAGAACTTTGGATTTGTAATAGTAGATGATTATTCGAGATTTACATGTGTATCTTTCTTAGAGCATAAAGATGATACTTTCGAAAGTTTTGTGAAGTTCAGTAAGTTAGTTCAGAAGGATAAGAAGTTCAGCATAATAAGCATTCGCTCAGATCATGGAGGAGAATTCCAAAATTACAAATTTACAAAATTTTGTGATGATCAAGGAATAGAGCACAACTTCTCAGCACCAAGGACACCTCAGCAGAATGGAGTAGCTGAGAGGAAGAATAGAACCTTGTTGGATATGGCTAGAACTATGCTATCAGAATACAACCTTCCAAGATATTTTTGGGCAGAGGATATCAACACAGCTTGTTATATCATAAATAGAGTTATGATAAGGCCAATCCTGAAAAAGACAGTGTATGAGCTGTACAAACAAACAAAGCCCAAGATCAGCCACTTCAGAACGTTTGGATGTCCATGCTATATTCATAACAATGGTAAGAGAGACATAGGTAAGTGGATTCCAAATCTTATGAAGGAATCTTTATGGGATATGCTTCCAAAACTAAAAGGTATAGAGTTTTAATAAACAAAGTTATTAATTGAAAAAATGTTCATGTTATTTTGATGAATCTAACCCTTCTTTGAGAAAGGAAGTCGATAGTGATGATGAAAATGCAGAAAATCTCTCCAAGAAACTGAAGGAAACATCCATCGAAGATCATGAAGATCACCCTTGGAAGAACTACAAATGAAAGAAATAATTCATAATGATCTTCCAAAGGAATGGAGATACAAGGGATTACCAAGAGACAATATCATTGGAGATCCATCAATTGGGGTAAGAACAAGAGGTAATGTTATACCTGCGATTACTTAGCATTGTATCACAAAATGAGCCTAAGACAGTCAATGAAGCACTATTGATGAATCTTGGATTTTAGCCATGCAAGATGAACTTAATTAGTTCAAGGGAAACCAAGTTTGGTCCCTTGTTCCGAGACCATCAGATCAACTATGATTGGCATCAAATGGTGTTTAGGAACAAGTTGGATGAAGTTGGTGTTATCACTAGAAACAAGGCTAGACTGGTTGCTCAAGGCTATTCCCAAGAGGAAGACATAGATTTCGATGAAACTTATGCACCAGTGGCTAGACTAGAGGCTATTCGAATCTTACTTACTTATGCATCTGCATGAATTTAAAGCTTTTCAAATGGATGTAAAATCTACTTTTTAAAATGGATATATAATGGAGGAAGTCTATGTAGAACAACCTCCTAGTTTTATGATGTAGATTTTCCAAATCATGTTTTTAAATTGCATAAAGCATTATATGGTTTAAAGCAAGCACCAAGAGCATGGTATGAAAGACTTAGTGCATTCTTGTTAAACCATAGTTTATTAGAGGACAGGTAGATAGCACATTGTTCATTAAATCAAAAGTCAAAAATATATTATTTGTACAAATTTATGTAGATGATATCATATTCAGATCTACTGACGAATCTTTGTGCAAGTATTTTGAGAAGCTCATGCAGGGAGAATTCGAAATGAGTATGATGGGAGAGCTCAACTACTTTCTTGGACTACAAATCAAGCAAGGTAAAGAAGGTACACATATTTGTCAAGCAAAATACACCAAAGAGTTGCTGAAGAAGTTGGATCAACAATGCTAAACCACTGTCCACTCCAATGAGTACATCCACCAGGTTAGACAGTGATAAAAAATGTAAGAAAGTTGATCAAAAACTTTGTAGAGGTATGATAGGATCATTGCTTTACTTGACAGCTAGCAGACCTGATATTCTATTTAGTGTGTGCATGTGTGCAAGGTATCAAGCTGATCCTAAGGAATCTATTTAATTTCTGTTAAAAGGATTTAGATATTTAGCTAAAACTCATAATCTAGGTCTATGGTATCCAAGATCATGTGAAATTAGTTTAGTTGGATATCTGATGTGTGACTATGCTGGATGCAAGGTAGATAGAAAAAACACCAGTGGTAGTTGTCAATTTCTTAGGATGCTTGATTTCATGGTCTTCAAAAAAGTAAAATTCAATGCACTATGAATAGCTGAAGCTGAGCGTAGCTTCTGGGAGCTGTTGCACTCAACTCTTATGGATAAAACAACTTGAGGACTATGGATTGCACATCAAGACCATCCCATTGCTGTGCGACAACACTAGTGCGATAAATCTCAACAAGAATCCAGTTCAACATTCCAGGACGAAACATATAGAGGTTAGATATCATTTCATCAGAGATCATGTAGCTAATGGAAATATAAATATCTCTTTTATAGATACTTTAAATTAGTTGGCAGACATCTTTACAAAGCTTACTGAAGAGAGATTTACGTCTCTTAGAAGGGAATTAGGCATGTGTAATTGTAATAGATATATCTGTACGTAACTGAAATAATAAATTTCAGAATATATTTATCCCTCCTGTCGGAAGTTAAATAAATTCCTTATTTCTTGCGCATAAAGTTGCCATATCGTTTTAGAATGGATTCTTTATTATTTGCGTAATCCTCTCCTCTTTTGTCGTTATCTGCATTTATTGCTCTAGCATTTCAAAAGAGCCTTTATGTCCGGGTTAAATCCGTAAGTCATGCCTTATCGATTTCATCTCTCTCTCTCCTTTTTCGACTTGCCTAGAGCGATAAAACCCATCGATTCTAGACTCCTCTTTGTGTGATTTCGAAAGAACTCTTTGTTCTCGCCAAGATTTCTTGAGGGCTTCTGTTCCATTCCTCTCCACAATCCTCCAGAAACTCTCCTTGTTCAATCCATGGCTGTTTCTAGGAGTTCCGGCACTGTAGGTGGATACAACATCGCCTTCTCACAGCGGAGCAGTAGGAAAGGTTCGCAAGTCAAGATCAAAGTGTGCGGTAACAAGGCAGTAGATATTGCTGATTTAGAGAAGAATGGGATGCATAGTATCGTGGAAGCCATAGAAAGGATAAAATGGACATGAATGGTCACAGTTTCTGAAGCTAGCTACCCGGACCAGCCAAGGCATTCTACACATGCCTGAAGACAGAAGAAGACGGGTCCCTCACCCCACAGTCAAAGGTACACCTATCCATATCATATATGTTCTTCTGGAGAGTCTGTTTGGTGTATCTACAGTCGGTCGTAGTGGAGTAGACAGTGTGGATATCATGCTGAAGGGTAGGATCATTGGAATATAGTACAAGCTAAAAGATGGTACAATAGATATCAACCAGTTGAACGCATTCAACAGGATCATCCACTTTATTATGTTCTAGATTCTAGTGCCAAGAAGTGTCCCTTCTCAACTTGCCCTAAAGCCGACTCTAACATGATGTTTTAGGCAATCCAGAATTAGGATATAAATATGGCTCAAGTAATCATTGAGAATGAAATTTGCTGCAGATATGATATGGGACAAAAAGAACAAGCTGAATGTATCAATTCCATATGCACACTTGCTGACCAGAATATTCAGCATTTTATATTGATCTGAAGGGAGAGGTGATGGAGAAGATGGGCCAGCCCATTCGGTCCAGAAATCTGAAGAAGAGTGGCTTCTCTCTAGTAGGAAGTACTTGGACCAAGACCTCTATGGCAGAAGGAGAGGCAATTATTGGAGAGGTCCCAGAAATTCCAATGGTCCAAGAAGAGGAAGAAGCAGTCAGAATAGAAGAAACTAGCGGCAAGTGTAAGAAGAATAGAGGAAATTTCTCTTGAGCATATTGAGCCCGTTGGGCAACCATCTGGCGTTGAGACTCCCTCAATAGTCATTGCATCTGTAATTTAAGAGTTTTGGAGACTATTGCTCTCTTTGCGGGGGAGCAGAACATACCATCATAGAAAACATCTCTAATATTCTGCTGAAGTTGCTAGTATGGATGTTAGCCAGGAAGCAGCTGGTCAGAAGATGTGGCACCAGGCCACACAGAAGAAGTCTTAGAAAGTATTTCTATTGATCCTACTAAAATATTGCTGTTGAAGCCAGTGTAACTGTAGCTGTTTCAGAAGATGTGGCACCAGGCAACAGAGAAGAAATTCAGTTAGAAGATGCTCCAGCTCAGGGGGAGAATGAAATTCAGGGGGAGCCCACAGCTAGTGCCCCTACTGATCCATTCCAAGAAGGTCTAGTGGAAAAGCACCTCTGAGGGTGTTGAGGAATTAACATGGAGCCAGCTATCGGCTCAGGAAGTAGAAGCAAGGGGTTGCCACATAAATTCCATTGCTAAACCAAGAAGGCTCACCGAAGATCCAAGAAGAAGAAGAAAAATTCTTGTGCACGTGAAGCTATAATTGAATGATTAAATGCACAAGGGGAGATCTTGTGCTCTTGTACAGTCTGCATTTCTTCTATTTTAGTAGTCAGAGCACTGGATCCAAGGAGATTGGAGGAGTCAAAGCTGTGCTCGAGGAATGAGAAATGAGTTGGCAAGCCTGAAGCATTAGTAGAAGAACTTTCAGATTTTATGAGGGTGTAGTTGTCCACTCCAGCCCCTTCTGCTCCCACTCAACCAATAGCATAAGAACTGCAGTTGGGGCATCAGGGCCAGTTGGTGAAGAATCTGGGCTACTAGGGCCATCTGTAGAGGAAGTTGGGTCGTCAGGGCCATTGTTGAAGAAGAGTTAGGGCCACCAGGGCCATCAGTTGAAGATTCAAGGCCATCAGGGCCAGTGGTTGAAGATGTTGGCAGTGGGCCATCAGGGCCAGTGCAGTCAGAGGCAGAGCAAGTCAGGATTTTTTTTTTAAATATTGCCGGACCAAAAGGAGAAGGTAGGGGCATCCTCCTAGTGTGAGAGGGCCACTACCAACGCCAAGCAGTTGAGATTTTCTATTATATTCATGAAAAGAAAGAAAAGAGGGGGGGGGGAATACATATGGCGGGGCTAGGGCCTAAGAGTAGGACATCCCACCTTATCAAGGCGGTAGGGACCCTTTACAACATGTGGTAGGACAGCCCCAGAATCCCAAAAACTGAAGTGGTCAGTGGAACAACCGTAATTGGCTAGGGAGTGGGCCACTTGGTTGGCCTCACGTGGCACATGCTTGATTTGCGCCTTGAGCTTTTGAGTAGTTACAACCACATCTTGAATAACACATGTTAGTTCCCACGGGCGAGGCTTCTGGTCAGTGACAATCTGCATGAGGATTAAGGAGTCGGTCTCCACCATAATGTCCAATATCCCCTAGTTATAGCATGTTTTAATGCTGTCCCGAAGAGCACGAGCTTCTGCATCAAGGGCAGAGACAACTCCCTGGTACTTCATGGCAAAGGCAAAGATGCATCTTCAAGAGCCTGTAGTAGAAGCTGCTGTGCCCCTAGAAGCTCCTGTTCCTTCTCCTCTTTAGACTCCAGCTCTTTTCACTCCACCTTCATCCTCCACTGCCCCTCTAGCACCTGAAACCTTCAAACAACCTCTTCCAAAACATATCTCCTTCCCTACACCTTTTCCTACTACCCCCTCTTCTTCACCTATTTCTTCTCCTATTATTCCTCCTCCTCCCATCTTTGAGGAACCTCCAGCATCATCTTCAGCTGGACCCTCATCTGCTGATCCATCATCTATTGGACCATCTGCACCACCTCCTCCTACTTCTTTCTATTCTCTTTATCTACCCACTCCTCCATCATTCATAACTATCATTCCGGAGGGTGCTCGTATTCAGGGTGAGGTCATTCAGGACATTAAAGATGAGTTTGAAGAAGTGGTTCTTCACTCAGTCCTATCTATTTCCTCTCATATTCACAGGATAGGCTCTTCTAGTCCTGCTCCTAAAAAGAGGAAAGTCTCAAAGGACCTTGCTCTCTCCTCTGAACCTTGTTTTCCCCCTCTTTGGTTCTCTCTTTTTGTTGAAAATAGACGGAGATCCCTGTACTATGAATTCTTACAAAAATGTACATTTGCTACCATTTTTGGCCTCCCTCACCTTAACCTCACTGACCGCCTCCATATTGTTCTTTCTCTCTCCCACATATCAAAATCATATCAGTCCAAAATCTTTTCCATTGCTGAGTCTAAGACTGTAGGCCAGTGGGCTAGGGGCCATCAGTCTCTCTACAGACAGTTTCTACTTGCAATATCTGAATGGTTCCCACCTTCAGACCATCCTCTCTCACTGTCAGAGCGGTTTGTTATCCACTACAGAAAGTCTTGGGGCCCTTTCATCCAAAGGGAAATCAAATTGATCCGGCACTTCCAAATGTTCCAAGACTATAGATTTGTCAACAAATTGCCAAAAGTCCAGATTGGTCAGTTCCGGGGAGCCATCGCACAGTTGAGAACTAAAAACTCTGTTAATACCTCCCTTAAGGTAGATTTTGCTACCCTAAAGCTACCAGAGGCTGTCTTCCTCCCCAAGCTTCATTCCTTGATCATGGACTCTGCTGTGGGGACCCTTATCTTTGAGAGATTTGCTAGAGTCATGGCCAGAATCACAGTCTGTCAGGGTGCTCCTCTTGCCTTCCACAAATTTATATTCCGTGAATATCACAGAGGAAATATCAAGTCTGAAGTTCTAGCTCCTCTTCTGTCTGAATGTGAAAGGCTCTCTCCATCTGATTGGGAGTAGCACTATCATCAGGCTGCTCAGCAATTGGCTGCCCTGAACTCCTCTTTGTTCAATTCAGGCAAACCCACTTTGTCTGCTGATGAATTTCTGGATCTAAACTCCATCAATTTGGCTCAAGATCCTTTTGCCATTTGGGTTGAAAGATACAAAGTTTATATACCCATGAAGAAGGATCTGCAGCAGCAGCAGATTTTCTACCCAATATCCATTGACAAGTTCTTGCAGCATGCCAGCTTTGGAACCACCAGTTCTTACAAGTTTTCTCTTGAAAATGATGAGTATGCCAATTTCCTAGAAGCTCAGAGGTAGCTCCACATCCAGAGAATGGCTCCTGTTATGGGGCCTTCAAACACTACGGCTTGGGGTGCATTCCAAAACTATTTTGAAGAGCAGGAACACAAGGCTTGGCCGATCATCACTCGTCATGCCTCTCTCTTGTCACTTGTCTTCTACATCTCTGTACCCCCTTAGTAATCAAATATAGTGGTTCTTTTAGCTCCCATTTATCTTTCTTCTCTTCTTTCTTTGTCTCTTTATATTTCTTTTTGCTTAATGACAAAAAGGGGGAGAAAATAAAATATTCTGAAATACAATCCTTAAATTTATCCAACAAATTTATTTAAAGTTATTTCAACACTTTATAAGTTCATGTTATGTTTTGTCATCACCAAAAAGGGGGAGATTGATGATCAGTCCATCCCCATATAATTTTATTTATTATATGTAATTTTTGGTGATTAATAAAATCTTAACAAATATTTTCTAACAATCTTTTCTAAAGTTCATCCACAGAAAATTAGTCAAGCAAAATCTGTAAGTTATCCTCACACACTGTTATTAAGTACACATCGATTTTCTTGATAGTACATCGGTTTTATAAGTTAAACAACGATTTGATCGTTATAACAATTCGATAAGTTAAACAACGATTTCATCACTGTAACGATTCGATAAATTAAACAACGATTTGATAATTGCAATGATTCGATAAGTTAAACAACGATTTGATCGCTGTAACGATTCGATAAGTTAAACAATGATTTGATCACTGTAACGATTAGATAAGTTAAACAATGATTTGATCACTGTAACGATTCGGTAAGTTAAACAACGATTTGATCGCTGTAACGATTCGATAAGTTAAACAATGATTTGATCGCTATAACGATTCGATAAGTTACACAACGATTTGATCGCTATAACGATTCGCTATCACTTAAACAGTGATTTGGTCGAAACAACGATTTTCCTTAAACTTAAACAACGATTTGATAGCAAACAACGATTTGTTTTTACTTGAACAACGATTTACTTTCACTCAAACAACAATTTGATCGGACAACGATTTACTTTTAGTCAAAGAACGATTGTTCAAACAATAATTTTATTTTAGTCAAGGAACGATTTGCTCAAACAACGATTTGCCTTTAGTCAAATAATGATTTAATAGCAAACAACGATTTGCTTCTACTTAAATAACGATTTGCTTGGACAACGACTTGTTCACACAATGATTTCATTATTCACATCAACATAAAATTTCATTTATATATGGATTATAATTATGAAATCGATTTCACGTATACAACAACACTCTTCACAACGATTATGGTTTGAATGATGCATTTCATTATTATCTTCTCAGTTAAGCTTGATAATAACCATTCTATTTAAACATATTTTCAAAATTATGTGGATTTCAAAAACCTTCCCGCGCACACTAAGATCTTGATCATTCCACACGAAATCTTCTTTCTTACTTGATGTATTGCATAGAGTCTTGATTTGTGTATGTCAGAATAACCTTTCCAGTTTAAGCATATCTTCATACTACACGACTACCAGGGTTGACTGACAACGTAGACAAAAAGGAGTTGTCTAGGTATCTGTGTTTATTGCATGCAGGGCTTTTGTAGTAAAGCACGTCAAAGATGGATCTGTCAACTTGTCGAAAGGATAAAAGATTTAGAAAATCTTTCCTGAGGATGCAAGGATCAATCCAAGCGCTTATAGCTGCAGGCTCACCTCTCCATGCCTAGGACTAGTCTCTCTAACGTGCATGAAGCTGTGAGACAACAGACATCTGAACAGCTACTATAACGGTCAAAATAATTTACAGAAGATAAACAGAAGACTAATGACTCCATGAAGATACACATACACTGAGAGACAGACACATCCACGAACATCTAGAAAGCATCAGAAAGAAGAGCCTATTTGCTTCAGTCACCAACTTTCAGCTCTCAGCCTTCACTTGCTTAGTCTTTTGAGAGCTCCTATAAGCTTGGTCTAGGGGCCATTCGCCTTTTTACTTACATTCTTTATGTGATCCTCTTCAGTTGTGAAGAGAAGACTTGTTGTTGAACAGGTGGTAGTTATTCCCTTCATTGAAGAAGGAAGACATGTTGCATCAGGTGGTGTTTTGTACCTCTTCGGGGTTAGAAGAGAAGGCCAACTGCTGCTGGATGTGTAAGTGTCTTTAAGGGGGACAGTACCCTTAGTTAGTGAAATCCCAAGTTGTGCTTGGGGACTGGACGTAGGACTCCTTGGATAGGAGATCCGAACCAGGATAATTCCCTGTGTCTATGTGTGATTGCTTGTCTTTCTTTATTCCGCACTAACTGTCCAACATAGTGGTTGTTGTCAAGTGTTTTTATTTACAGGTATTTTTCGAAGACAAATTTTTAGCAATCCATTCACCCCCCCTCTGGGCTTGCTATATGGGCAACATTTCTGATCCACCAAATACCTGTAAGCAGATTTAGTAGTTATCTAACCATCCTTCGTGTATTTCCATATGAGGGTGTCTTGACCCAAAGTTGATATCTATGGAGCCTAATCTGGTAAATCATATTGGCAGTATGAAAGTCTAACATATCATAGATGAGATCATCTTTCCATTTACCCGTACTGATAAGGGCTGCAACATTCCTTGGGAGGGGACCATTATATGTGCGTTAAGGTTTAAGGGGTTCCAATTGTCCCGAAATCTAGCAATCTTCCCACAAATTAATACTAACCCATTTCTGACAATCCACATGCATCCTCTTTTTAAATTTTCTCTAACAGCTAATATGCCATACCAAATAGGAGAGACATTGCCACCTCGTTCAATCTGCCAAAAGGATTGTCCTCTAATATACTTGGCCCTGAGGATAGGACCCCATAATCCTGGAGGGTCATTAAACATTCTCCAAGTTAACTTCATAAGAGCTGCTCTGTTGAACAAATGTAAATCTCTGAAGCCCAGACCACCAAGTAATTTAGGCTTTTGCATTTCTCCCAGGCTTCTAATGGCTTTCTATTGACCCCATTTCTCTTGCCCCACCAAAAGACTCTTTGATACCTTGTGAGGTTCTTAATAACACTTATGGGGAGGAGATTAGTGCTCATAGCATGAATTGGTAAAGCATTCAATGTTGATTTAATGAGAATGGCTTTACCTGCTGCAGTGAGGGTATTGGCCTTCCACATACATAGCCTAGCTTTACTTCCACAAATTTCTAATGATCAGTCTTGTTCTGCTCTTGATTATAGGGATACCAATGTATAAGGCAGATTTAGCTAAAGCTGCAAATCCTGAGATACTTTGCAAATGGGTTGAAGATCAGTAGCTGTGTTAGGACTAAAAAGAAAGCCAGATTTTTGGAAGTTGATAGATAGCCCAAGCCAATTAGCAAATGTGGACATTACATTTATCATAGTCATAACTTCTTGCTCTTCAGCTTACCAAATAAGAGGATATCATCAACATACATTAAATGTGTAATTGTTGGAGAATATGAGTTGATTTAAAAACCTTTAAGACTTCCACTTTCAACTCCTTTGTTAAATAAGCATGATAATGCCTCAACACATAAAGATAAAAATATATGGTGATAAAGGGCATCCCTGTCGGATTCCTCTACCAGGATATATCATTCCCACTGCTTCCCCATTTATATGATCAAAAATGACACAGTAGTTATGCAATTCATGATTAGGGATCTTGCTTTATCACTAATCCCATACCTCTGCAGCATGTCATCCACAAATGGCCATTCTAATCTGTCATATGCCTTAGCTAAAGCCACCTTTAAACCAAACACTCCAGTCTTCCCCTTTTTGCAATGAAGTGAGTGAAACAGTTCTTGAGCTGTGACTAAAGAGTTAGTAATTAGTCTTCCTGGGACAAACACACCCTGATTATGGTGTATATGTCCTCTTTATACAGAAGATGCATTCATTTGTCTTTGGTCTTCATGTGATCTTCTCATTATACTCATAAAAGTATTTGTTACACTTGGTCGATGCAAGTCTTTCACAATGTAGTAACCTAGCTTTTTGTTTTCGGTCTATGCATGACTAAACTTATATAAGATAGTCTTTATAACATGTGAACACAATTTACCAGATATGCTAACAAAGACTGAGATGTTTTACTAGTACATTAGAGATAATAGGTCATGATATCGAATTACAGGATTTTGTCTCATTGCACGGGCTATGGAGGCATGGAGAGGGGGTAAATAGATCTTAATTGTATTAGTAAATAATTAAAACTATATGCATGAAAAAACAATCATACACAAGGGATACAATGATTTTATCTTAGTGGGAGTTGAGCCACTCAACCTTCTATGTCCAATCCCCAAAGAAACACTTTGGGATTTCAATAGTACAACACCTACCACTAGTACAACACCTGGTGCACAATCTGATCTTCCCTTCAACAAGGGGGCACAACCACCTAGTGTAACCTATACATAGGTCTTCCGTTCAAGAAGAGAAACAATTTGATGTAATCTCGCGCTCATGTCTTCCTTTCAACAAAGGGTATACACATGCACTCTAGTCCACACTTCACAAAGAAGCAATTGTCACAAAGATGTCTTCTAGACTAGACAGATTTGGAAACAATAAGCATAAGAAAATGCCGACACATGACTGAAACAAGTAAGCACTTGATGATCTTGTGTTGGCAATGGAGCTCAAAGAAGATAAGCGATCACAACATGCCAAGCTGAAATCTCTCTTGATTTCTGACTCTCTAGAAATGGAGAAGGCTTCACTAAAGGAGTTGGATGTTCAAAATCTCTTCTAAGTTGAAGCTCTCACTAGTTAGCTTGATGTTTTCTATGGTTCACTCTTTGTCAAACTCGTCTAACCTTCTTGTAACGTTGTGGCCATTCAGATCTTGGTTTGATTGGTTTGTGGGCCAATGTGTGGCCTTGGTGCTGTGTTTTGGGCATTAGCAGGTTGTGTGGGCATTATGGGCTGAAAATATAGGCCCAAGTGATCCACTGGTTCTCTGTTTAAAAATGCGACCAGGGAGGGAGTCACGTTCAGAATGCGTCCCCCGCCTACCTCACATTCTCCGCACCACTTGTTTCGGTCTTTCAGCCATATGCGTGACGTGTGGCACATGCCTGGCTGCCAGAAGCATCTCTTCAGGTTCATGAACGCGACGACCACTTATGCCGCGTTCATAACTCTGGGGTTTTAGTCACTGTAGGTCAGCCAAACAGAGCAGGGAGCTTTGTTCGGTCGGCCCTGCTCTGTTTGGTCGAGGGAGGAGGTTTTGAGGTGTCTCCACCAATTTCGACCCCGTGGCTAGTGTTTTGGCCTATTCTCCACGCGAGAAGGCTGTCCAAACTGTGGGAAACATCGATCGAGTGACGTTCTCCTCATTCTTTGCATGGGTAGGGAGATTCTCTCTCATTTACCTTCGTTCTTGTGTGGTTTGATGGGTTTGAGGTGAAACAATTCTAGTAAGTAGTATGCATGTCGTGGTAGTAGTATAACTCGTTACTGTTGATCAATGAATGTTAAAATGTGTGGTTTGTGGGTTTTCTAAAGATGGGGTTCTGAATTGGCATTCTGTCTGTTAACACGACGGACTAGGGTGTCGCATTCTTAACTTGACAGCCCAACCGACACGTTCACATTCATAACTCATCGTATCGGGGTGTCGCGGGCGTCACGTTCTTAACGCGACAGTCAACCCCATTGCGTTCTAGTAGGGCTGTAAACGGAGCGGATACGGAGCGGATATGGGTTTTCGTGTCCGCTCCGAATATTTAATCGGATAATCTGTATCCGCTCCGAATAAAATTCAGATACAGAGCGGATATCTTAGTCGGATAATGATCGGATTCGGAGCGGATCTGGATATTATTCGATTCGAAAATATGAAAACAGTGAGGATTGAGGGGGAGGGGTGCCGTCGGACGGGGAGGGGGGGCAGATGGGGGGGTGCCGCCGGAGGGGGAGAGAATAGAGAGAGAGGGAAGAGAGAGAGAGAGCAAAGGCCAGGTGGGGGGGGGGGGGGGGTGAACAGTGGGTAGATGGGAAGAATCCCGCCGTCGGAGAAGATCTCATTGGCGGAGATGGGCTCGGAAGAGTCCCTCGAGAACACGGAGAACTCGAATTCCTCGCTGCCATCGTCCTCGCCCACTTCCACCACCGGCTCATCCAGCGCGAGGGAGTCGACGGTCCGGTGATCTCCTCAAGCCCAGGCCACTCGTCCGGGGACTTGCGGAAGCTGGGCGTCGACGCCAGCAACTCCCGATCCAAAGGCGGAAGCTGCACCATCTCCCCAGGCAAACCGAGATCTCCTCCTTCGCCCTGCCCGCTTCTTACTCTGCTGCTGTTGCGCTGCCGCGGGATGCTGCCGGTGTTGTCGCGGCGATGGTGGTGGAGGAGGAAAGAAGAGAAGGTGGGCTAGGCAAGCTTCGGCAGTGGGGACTGCCGGCGCCGGCAGCCGATGCCGAGGACGACGAGGGGTGAGGGGGCGAGGGCGGGGACTGCCGACGACCGATGGCGAGGACAACGAGGGGAGGAGGGCAACAGTTGCGCCGTTGCGGGATTTGATATTGCCCTGGGTCGATGGGATTTGGGGGAGGGGAGTTAGGGTTTTAAATGTATATAATTTATATATTAAATATGAGCCATTAGATTAAGATCTAATGGCCAGAACTAATTCAGTTTCGGATCGGATCTTAAACGGAGCGGATCTCTTGTTTCCGCGTCCGCTCCGTTTATTATTCGGATAATATCCGTATCCGAATCCGCTCCACTGGATATATTTTAAACGGATACGGATATGTTTATCGGATACGAATCCGAATCGGATTCGGATATTATCCAGATCCGTTTATAGCCCTACATTCTAGTTCCCAAAGCTTAATGTCATGTTTATGGAATGTAGATTCTCCGGACTGTAGTTTAAGATGGTTAAGTATTCATGATGGCTTATGAGCCTGTCTTAAGATTAGCAGACATTGAGACTACATGGTTTGTGTGTGTGGTTGAGCTTGTTGGTACGACGCTTACTGTAGTTACTGTTGACTCCTTTATCTCCATGATTATCTATTTTGGTGATAGCAAAACTTATCAGAATATTTCTATATTTATCTAAATTATGAGTATTTACCTTAACTTCATTTTGGTTAAGTTTGTCAACAAGAAACTCAAAGGAAATAAAAATTACATTAAGGATCACCACTGTAAATATTCAAAAAAATTTCTAAGTCATTAGAGAAGTCGAATTATATATATATATATATATATATATATATATCTTTCACTCCGACTCTTCAGAAGTGGAAGTATGATTTCACTCCAACTTTTCTAAAGTAGAAGTCCACATAGATTACTGTTTTTAGTCCACATCGATTATTCCTTTTATGTCCACATCAATTACTATTTTAATTCCACATCGATTACTGTTTTTAGTACACATCGATTACTGTATAAAATTATATCAATTATAGTTAACTTAAACACCGATTCTCAGTCCACATTGATTACTACTTTAAGTCTACAATCGATTACTATTTCTAACATCGATTATGTTCAAAAATCGATTGCGTTCACATCAATTACCTTAGATATCAATTACCTTGCACTAAAACATCGATTGCCATCTCATATTGATTGTCTTCATAAAACATCAGTTGTCTTGCATAAACATCAATTTCTTATCTTTGAAACATCGATTACCATTTTAAATCACATCGATTGCTTTGTACCAAACATCGATTACCCTTAGACATCGACTGTCTCAAATATCGACTGTCCTGCTTAAACATCGATTACTTTTTGGACATCGATTACCGTTAGACATTGACTGTCTCAAACATCGACTGTCCTGCTTAAACATCGATTACAATTATTCTCAAACATGATTGTCTTCATGGATTGTTCTTGAACATTGATTGCTCTTGGACATCGATTACTTTTTGAACATCGACTATGTCTTAACATTGATTACTCTTTGAACATTGACTATGTCTTAACATCAATTACTCTTTGAACATCGACTGTGTCTTAACATCGATTGGCATTATATTATCCATTGCTATTTTAGATATATTAGTTTCAAATACCTTCATAATTATCTGTGCAATAACCTTACAGATTGTGTTTGAAAGTATAATGATTGCCCTTATGATTAATCTATATTATGAACATAACTTGGCACGCAGTATTTTTAAATCATGTTTAAAGATGTGCATTTCAAATTCTCGCTATCTGTTATATATCCTTCTTAGAAAAACTTTCAAGGATATCTTCTTACAGTATAACTTTTTAGCTGATTACTATTTTCTTGGTAAGTCTTCTAATACTTTACGTGTGAACAGAAATGAACATATCTGTCTGTGGCTTAGTCACGGGACACAGTTCTCTTAGAGGAAGCGCTTTACGGTTTGCTATTCTTATAATAAGTCTTCTTATGATTTATATGGTGATAGAATGAACATTTCTATTTTTGTATAACTCATTTTTGTTCATTGACTAAAGATCTCTCTCTTAACATTTAATGCCTGCAGGTTTCTGGTAGTCACATATTTCTGCAACGTAAGACTTGCTGCGATTGGATGGAAATGAGCACCAAGAAATAAGAGACAACTGATAGTTCAACAAACACTTCAACAGACACATCTGAAGAAAACTGAAGTGCTTATAAGCAAACGATGGTTGTGAAGAGCAAAAAAAAAAAGGAGACACAAGCAATACATGTGGATTCACACAAGTCTTCACAACCACCATTGAGAGCAGTGCACCTTCACTCCAAGTCCATCTTCTCCAAGCTCTTCTGAAGCCCTCACTTCTTTTCTTTGAGAGCTAGTTGTTCTGAGAGGATAGCGTCATAGTCTATATTCTTCTTCTCTCAGTTCGTGCCTCAGATCAAGCACAACTTGTTGCATAAGCTTGATCTAGGGGCCATCCCTTCAACTCTTCTTTGAGAGTGTTCCTCTTCTTGTGAGAAAAGATGACCTGCTGTGAGTAGGTGGTTTTGTTCCCCTTGCTGAAGGGAAGATCTGTTGTTACAGGTGGTTGTATTGCCTCTTCATGGGTTGAAGAGAAGGCCAGCGGGTGCTGGATGTGTAAGTGTCCTTGAGGGGGACTGTACCCTTGGTTAGTGAAATCTCAAGTAGTTTCTTAGGGACTTGAGTAGGACTCTTGATGATAGGAGATTCGAACCAGAATAAAAATCCTTGTGCATTTTGTGTGATTGTTTTTATCTTACTTCCACTGCTCACTAACTCTAACACCTACGCTTAGTGTGTTTCTGTCTAAAGTTATTTTAAGCAGGAAAATTTTAAGATATTCTTGAATCAACCCATTCACCCCCCCCCCCCCCTTTAGGCTTGCAACATGGTCAACAAGTGGTATCAAAGCCAAGTATCTTCGAGTAATTAGATCTCACGATCTGAAGAGCAAAGATAAATGGCAACCCAAGGTTATGCAAAGGGACAATATGTCAATAGGCCTCTACTGTTCGATGGAGAAGATTACAACTACTAGAAGGCACAAATGGAGTTCTTTCTTTAAAGTCTTGACTTTCAACTATGGACGATAATAGAAGATGGAGATCTGGCAGTCACTAACACCAAAGAAAAGTGGACAGATGATGACAAGAAAAAGATGTCTCAAAACAACAAGGCCAAAAGTATATTATGTTGTTCACTAAGCAAGAAGGAGTTCAACAGAATATCTAAATGCAAGTCGGCCAATGAAATGTGGGATAAGTTGAAACTCACGCACGAAGGGTGTAACGACCCTCTTTATACCGGTACGATTATACCAATCTCCATCGGTACAAAGGCATCATTACAGTGGGATAATAACCCAACACTAAATGATAGGTTGATATGTACATGAATAGCAATGAGTATAGAGGAAATAAAAGATATAACTCATCTCATTCCATCATCATCACACATCCCACAATCTATATAGCAAAGAAGAAAATGACAATGTCCACATTATTACAATTCAAAAGAACTACATTGTCCATATGAATAACATTATTCGAACTATGAAAGAAAAGTACAAATCTTAAGAAATCTTCCACAAGTAACTACTCCTCGTGCTCGATGTCGCTCCTCGCTTCACCCTCTCCAGGTACAAAAACACCTGACTCACCTGTACGTCGAAGTAAGTATGAGTCTAAAAGACCCTGTTGCCCAGTTGACGAGCCCAGAGGGGGGGGTGAATGGGTCTTTTAAAATTAATCTAGAAGATTCCTGTAACTAAAAACATTCACGCAAATGTTCTTCAAAGGAGGTTAGTGACTGTTAGTTTAAATATCAAACACACAAAGAAAACAATCACACGACACAAAGGATTATCCTGGTTCGGACCTCCTTTCCTTAGGAGTCCTACGTCCAGTCCTTGAGCAACCACTCAGATTTTTACTAACTAGGGTACAGTCCCCCTAAGGACGCTACAGCACCCAGCTTGACTGGTCTTCCTTCACACTCGAAGGGAAACAACACAAAGAGAATGGAATAAGATCAAGCCCCTAGATCAAGCTTTTTAACAAGCCAAGATCTGAAGCGACAAGCACTGAGAGCAAAGAATCTATGCTAAACACACTCTCAGAACTACACAAGCTCTCTCAAGATTTTCACTGCAGTGAGAAGAGCAAAGAGTGAAAGCTAGGTGGAATGAAGTTCTTGGCTCTAGACTTCTTGTCGAAGAATTTGAATGCTTGAATACGAGATGCTTGTTCTCTTCTTCGTTGGTTCTTCTTATTCTTTTTATTCTGTCTTTGAATTTATATCTTCTATTGAATACTGTCGTTGAAGTAACCGTTGTCTCTTGGATTGATGAACGTTAGACTGTTTTGACATTTGGAAGCTTCAACTATCTTTTACCGTTGAGCACGCAAAGAGATAGGGTCTTCTGACGTCTATAGGCCAACGTTGTATGATAGAAAGTCTTCAGGACCCTGCACACATTAAATGCTAGAACAGTAGACAACTCAAACTCTCTCTTGTTTGTCAGTATACGTTGATGTGAGTATTCACTAGAATAGCAATCCCCAAATAGCTTGTTTTAAAAATGTATATAGTAGCACAAATAATGGACGTTTGTCTGCATGCATGCAGA
This sequence comes from Colocasia esculenta, assembly GCA_014218235.1. Lineage (NCBI taxonomy): Eukaryota > Viridiplantae > Streptophyta > Magnoliopsida > Alismatales > Araceae > Colocasia > Colocasia esculenta. The sequence continues at coordinate 129,432,980 of CM024757.1, forward strand.
GATACATTCGAACTCATAAATGCAGGAGTGACAGATAGATATATGCGTGACTTTGACTAGTCCAACGCTTCAAGTGATAAGATAAAACAAGTTCATATAAACTGTAAAGTCGTTGTCTATATGACTTATGAAATCGTTATGAATACTAACAACATTCATATGAGAGTAAATCGTTAAAGCAAGTGTATGTGTTCAACAGGGAAATCGTTATGAACACTTATCAAGTCGTTTGAGCTCTAAAGAAATCGTTGTGAGCGCTTAAAGAATCTTTGTGCAAAGCAAATCGTTGTGATTTCTAAAGAAATCGTTATGGTAACTTAGGAAATCGTTACGGCGAGCAAGTCGTTGCGAGTTCTAAAGAAGTCGTACGGTAACTTACAAAATCGTTATGGCGAGCAAGTCGTTGTGAGTTCTAAAGAAATCATTACGGCGAGTAAGTCGTTGTGAGTTCTAAAGAAATCGTTACGGCGAGCAAGTTGTTGCGAGTTCTAAAGAATCGTTACGGTAACTTACAAAATCGTTACGGCAAGCAAGTCGTTGCGAGTTCTAAAGAAATCGTTACGGTAAGCAGTCGTTGCGATTCTAAAGAAATCGTTACTGTACTTATGAAATCGTTACGACAGGCAAGTAGTTAACGCTTTCTAAAGAAATCGTTGCAATGACTTATAGAATCGTTATGACAGGCAAGTCGTTACGCTTTCTAAAGAATCGTTGTGATGACTTATAGAATCGTTACAACATCGACTTGTTTGAAACAACATGAATTTTCAGTCTTATAAGGAAATCGTTATGAATTTCAACAGAAATCGATATGGACTTAGAGAAATATCATGTTGAAAAGATTAAAGCTTCAGAGAAGTAATGCATACCTTTATTGGCTTGTTGAACTTGGTATTTTTCCTGTACTTAAGACTTATGAAATATTCATTAGATATTATTGATAAAATCTAGTTTAGTTTTGTTAATCACCAAAATACATATGTAATTAATTAAAATTACATGGGGACAGACTGATCATCAATCTCCCTTTTTTGGTGATGACAAAACTGAACAATAAGCATGGATAAAAAATCTGAAATTATTGGAGTGTATTTCAGACATGCTAATTTTCTCCCCCTTTTTGTCATTGAGCAAAAAGACAACCTTCGACAAAGAAATAAGAGAGAAATAAAATAGGAGTATACAAAGAAGGAGATTTCATTAACTTTGCGGAGGTACAGGTAAATAGAAGGCAGGGGACAAAAGAGAGGCAAAATAGGAGATGGTTTCCCATGCCTGGGCTTCTTGGTCTTCAAAATGAGTTTTAAAAACTTCAAAAGGCAAAGAATAGGTTGGTCCCATGGAGGAAACCATCCTTTTGAGATGAAGATCTAGGTGTTTGTAGAGAAGATCAACATAAGCATCCTTATCCATAGTCTCTTTAGGAACGACGAGTCCCAAAGCTGGCACAGGTAAGAAACTGATCTATGGACACATGATAGTGATTGTGATTATCTCTGAGAGCTTTATGAAGAGCTACATATACTTTGTATCTTTCCTCCCAGACTTTGAAAGGGTCATGAACAAGATGTATAGAATTCATATCCAAGAAAGTAGCTCGAGATATAGCTGGTTTGCCTTCCCTGGCCTGAGCTTCATTGAGCGCAAACAACTGCTGAGCTGACAATGGGTAGAACTTGGACCATTCTGAGGATGTCAGCCTTTCACATTCAGACAGAATGGGGGCTAGAACTTCAGCATTTACATGCCCCTGGTGATATGTGATGGCCCTCATTATACTGGTACGGTTATACCAACCCACGTCGGTATAGCAAGCGTCATCACAGTGGGACATTTACCCAACGATACATTCAGCTGAGATACACGTGAATATAAGAACAGAGTAGTGGAAGTAGAAAGAACTACTGTTTCATTCATTCATCATCCACATTTAACATACATGAAATTGCAATAACATTAAAGAACTTAAAAGTTCACGTAATTTAAATTGCTGAAAATTAAATACATAGATGTCCACACTTATACAATTTTCTCATGATAGTTCTAGTACAATGTCACTTTTACATACTATGAAAACACAAAACGGTACAACTACTCCAACAGTCTAATCTCCGTGCTCGGAGTCCGTCTCCACCGTCTCCTCCAACGGTGCCACGTCACCAACTACACCTGTACGCCGAAGCAAGTAGTGAGTCTAAAAGACTCAGCAAGTAACACCACTCATACCATACACGTACATGTCATAGTAGGCTCTACACACACAATTGCAAAAGACATCAACATGTAGCATGCTTAAACCTTGAAATGAACAATCTATCATGATAGTGCTATCAGTAAACACATGATACATGCTTTCAGATTTCCTTAACGAAATGAATTTCCTAACACATGCTCTCTAATCATTCCTACTCATGATCTACTTAGCATTTGACCAAAACATGAAAGCCATTAACATGAATTCTGCGCGTACATGAGAGGGAACACAACTAGCATGGAATCTACATGTTCTTATACATATACATAACCATTTTCACATGCTTAAGCTTGCTGGTTTTCACATGCTTTAGTAACCATAACCTACACATGAGAGCTACAATGTTATTTAAGACACAACATGAACAACCGAACATGGAATTGTGTACACATAGTCATTTATTTGTCCCTAGCATGGGTTCTAGACACTTGTACATGTAAACATGATCATAACATAAGGAAGCTACTGCTTTAGCATGGTTTCAGATTTGACCACAACATTGATTACAATATCATATCCTCACATTTTGGTCTCACATTTTCTTACCCAATTTCCAATTCACACATAAAGTGCACTTTACACATACACATTACACATTGTTCACTTTCACATTAACACATGAACACATGCACATTTACACATTTACACTTTCACATTTAGTGCCGTGACACATAGTCCAAACCACCAAAGAAGGCCATACACATCCATCACATAGACGCCATCTAGGCAATACAATGGCGACTCTTGGACTGCGCAGACCGGGAGAACAAGTCTCCACCCTAAGTAGTGGTACTTGTCCACCTCCAGGATTTCCCCCTAATGCCTTAGGGTCACTTACACATTGAACCTTCTCAGGGGGACTTTTCCCTGATACGTTCCACTGCCCTCTGTGGAAGCAATGTCACACTGGCACAATTTACACATTACACATTTTTTACCGATTTTCCACATGGGTTTACACATGTCACTCTCCTTCTATTCACTTTCTCTCTCTCATTCACAATTCTCTGTTTCCTAACATGGCACTACAATTACAGAAATGTAGCATTCAGGAAATTTCACGAATCAAGTTGACACATACAAAATCGAATATTTTACAAGACATGCATTAGTTTCACATTTTTCATGGAAAATTCATATGTATCATCTATTGGTCCAAATGACCTGAAATTTTAACCACAAGCTATTTTCGGTTTAGGATCCCCCATTAAAATTTTCAGATTTTTCTGAGCTAAAAAAAAATACAGAAAATCTAACATTACTTTCACATGCTATCCGCAATTCGATTTAACATGGAGTTACACACAAGCACAGTTTTACCACTCACTGTCTGAACCCTAACAGGCATGGAACTACAGAATTCATTCCCGAATTATTAGACAATCCATTAATTTATGGAAGATTTATCATGACTTAGCATGATCTCTATTTTTCCTAAACAAATCTTACCATAATTCACACAAGCATGGGAATAAGCTCAGAATTTAGAACAGGGACTGAACCTCACATGCAAAATCCTCACAAATTAGGGCATTTAGACTTGTCCTAAATCATGCAAACATGGTTTAACAAATCAAAGCTCATCACACATGTATTTTTCATGAAATAATTAAGCTCTATCATTCATAATAACCCATCCACACACCACATCATCACATCAACAATATACATAACATATGAATGATTTACAGTATATCCTCATCGTGAAACATATCGAAAATAGTTGTATAGAAGGCAGAACAGGTCACTGTTCTGTCCAGATGAGCTTGGCGGCGGTCCTCTGGCCGCTAATCAGTGTCAACGGCATAGTCGATGGATGCCAAGCATGATCTCAGCGTCAAGGTACATTGCCGTTAATGTCGGGTCTGTGCAGAACACAGACCTGAGCTCCAAAGATGGGGTGAATGTGAGGGTCTAGGACACGAGGGAAATTTCATAAAAATTGTAAAACCATCCTAGACACATATGGGGACGTTATAATGAGGTACTTTGCCTTTAGAAAAATGCACCATGGATCTAGGGCTCGGTGAAGCTCTCCTTGGGCTGTCCCCAGAAGCTCTTAGAAATGCTTGACTCCGGGTTCCTGAGCGAGCTCCAGTGCCTTCCGAGGTGGGGAGCCTTCTCGTCGATCAAGCAACTCCTTGAAGCAGCAGATCCCAGAACAATCTTCAGGTTGAGGGATTTGGGTTCCAAAGTGGGGGTTTTCCTCAGTTCAGAAAGTAGGGTTTCTTCTCTTCTTTCCCTCTTGCAAAAGGTGAAGAAGGGTTCGAAAAGCAAATTCGGGTTTAGACATATGGGAGAGACTTCTCTCCCATGCATGGGGTGACAAGATGGCTCTCAGACCGTTGGGAGACATCTCCCCAATGGGTGAGCTGCCTTACTTCCGAATTTCCGCTCTGCTGGCGCATGCAGGCCAGAGAAGTTGGTGTCCATATGGTATCGTGGATGCTGGGATGTGTTGGCGTCCATGGGTGGACGCTGACACCTCATCGACGTCCTGCTATTGATGCCAATATGGCCTTCGGGCAGAAGTCTAAAACATGTAGAAACCCATGCACCTTTTACACCTATATACATGCTATATGTATACGTTATCATGTACACACTACCATCAAGCATTACATACATTATTTATACCTAAGCTATACACATACACACATAAGTATACCACTAGTACATACGTAGATACATACATACTACATATACGACACGAATCATTTACATGCAACACAATAATACAATAAAATTCAGGGTCTTACAGATATTCCCTAAATGGAATCTAGAAAAGCAACCAGGCAGCCTTTTTGTACTCTAATTCTGCCCATTCCTCTGGAACAATGCTCAAAGATGATGGATCCACAGAGGACTCCTACTAGAAAATGGATTTGAGGAAGGGCTATCTCTTCAGGCACTTGGAGGGTAGCAAAATCTACCTGAACATCTACAGAATGTGAGATATCCGGAGTTAGAGCTGAAATGACCTTTCTGAATTGGCTAAGCTGAACCTCTGGAAGTCTATAGGCATATCTGTAATTGTTGAATAGCATGAAATGTCTGATCATTTTGATTTCCTTTTGAATGAAGGGTGCCCAAAGTTCTCTATGATACAACCTGAACCATTCTGATAAGGTCAGGAGTGGTCCTTGAGGAAATCTAGCAGATTGGCAAGAATAAATTTCTTGAAGAGATCCTTGTGACCTTTGCCCCATTGGTCTTCTGATTTGGAGTGGGCAAAGAGAAAATTTTGGATTTTTTCGGATTTTGTAAGAGAAGTGTAGGGTAGAATGGTGTGCAAATGATCCGTGAGATCAAGAAAGGGAAGGTTAATGATAGTTTCCAGAACAACCTTTGAGAGATATTCTCTGTACAGTGGTTTATGTTTGTTGTCCACTGTGAGAGAAACCCTAAATGTGGGTATTTGGGTTCAGATGAAGGGAGGAAGTAGAAGTAAGTTTCCTCTTCTTGGGGGCAGGACTGGAAGACTCTGCCCTATGGACATGTTCACAACCTTCAACACAGACCTGAGGATCCCTTCCTCAAACTCATCATTTATCTTTTCCATAAAGGGAGAGTTAAGTTAGGCTCTTTCAGGTATGATAGTGATGAAACAGGGTGGAGGTGTAGGATGAAGAAATAAATGTGAAGTAGTTGGGAGGTCATCAACTGGTCCATGGGAGGGACCCGAGGAAAAGGAGGAGGCTCCAGCTGAGGATGCTGGCGGGCCTCAAGGATAGGAGAGGAGAAGGAATTGTAGTAGAGGAGGCAGGAGATGAGGTGGAATGAGGAGGAATGGAGTGGGAGAGGAAATTGGTCTGGATTGAGGCTTCTTGAATTTTTGTGGAGCAAAGGAGCTGTAGGAGCTGAGGGTGGAGTGGAGGAATAGGTGTGTGAGAGGTAAAGAGGGAGCTGGGGCTTGGGTGTCATGGACTCTTCTTCAGCCTCTGTCTGCACTGATTCACTCTCTAATGGCCCTGTTGGCCCTAACAATTGCTCAGCTTGCCCTGATGGCCTTTGCACATTTACTGCTGCCTCTGCTGGTGCTGCTGCAGCTTCTGGCCCTGTTGGCCCTGCCTCGTGAACTGGTGGCCTTGAAGGCCATGACTCCAGAACCTGGGCTGCAGGAGGTGGAGGAGGAGGAATTTGAGCTCCAACCACCTTGAGAATGTCTCCCAGCAAATTTTTCATGGTGCCCATCTTCTGGTTAAACACTTCATGGCATTTCTTATGTTGGAAATTTCCTTTGAAGCTGAAGCTTGGCTCATGAAAGATGGAAGATACATCATTGAAGAGAACATAGAATAGTTCCTTGGGCATCAAGTCTCTCAATCACAGGCTTCAAATTATCACAATCTTCTGCCTCATTAGCCTTTCATGTGGAGTGTTTTGATAAGAGAGGTACTTCGGGCTCCACTTCTTTCCCTTTTAGCCCAGCCTCTAATAGGACGAGGCTGATCATCATCAGAATCAGAGGAGCTTGCTGTCTCCCCATCTCTGACATCATCCTGATCATGAGGTAGGTCTTCATCAACTGGTACATCACCCATTGGCTCACATAGTGAGCTGCTGCTTCTTCTTCTTGACCTCCCTGAATTGCTCCCCCTGAACAGGAGCATCTTTTTCCATGAATTCTTGCTCCCCTGAATGGGAGCATCTTCCAAAAACAAACTTGATGGAGCACTGGACTACTCCTCTTGAACTATTGCTGCCATTGATTCCTCAATGTGGCCTGATGCCACAACTTCTTTCTGCAAATCCACCAGTCTCTGAGGTGACTGGAGTGGAGAGAACTGAATCTACTACATCTCTGAGAATGGAGGTAGTAATGGAGGTGGGCAGATTATCTGCTGTACCTTCCACTGCTTCTTCCAGGACCTCGTGGAGATTGTGAAACTATTTGGACAAGGGGTGACCCTACATCCTCAATTGCTGCTTTTGCTAATTCTGCTGGAAGTGAAGGTACTCTGCTGGCTCAATCTCTATTCTTGTTTTCTACTGCTGCTTGGACTGCTGCTAGCTACCTCTGCTGCTGGTTCTGCTGCTTCTTTCCTGAACATCAGGAATATCACCTATGATGGCCTCTCTCTCAGCCATTGTGGTCTTAGACCAAATACATCTATAACTGAATACCCACTTTTTCCTGAGATTTCTGGACCTAATTGATTGGCCCATTTTCTCAACTACTGCTCCTGCCAGATCAATACCAAGTGCTTGAAAACTTTGGTGAGCAGATGTGCATACGGCAAGGAAACATTGAGCTTGCTTTTTGTGTCCCAAATCTGATCTCTGGCAAAAGACATTCTTTCCATCATCACTGCGGCCATGTTGATTTCCTTGTTCTGTATGGCCCAGAACATCATGTCTGAGTCTACCTTGGTATAGGTGGGGAAGGTGGTGCTTCTTGGAACCAAAATCTGACACACTATGAAGTGAAGGAGGCGTTGAACGCATTCAGCTAGTTGATGTCCAATTTACCATCTCCTAATCTGTATCCAGCCCTACAATGCCAAGACCCTTGACGTGGGCGTTCACAGAGTGAACCCCACTGTGCCCTGATGTTGTTACTCCAACAACTCATGCAATAGCTCACTATCTATCTTATCTGGGTCTGGGTCCATGACATATGAAACAAGGACCCGTCTTCTTGAGTCTTCAAGCTATAGATAGAAAGCCTTCACGAGGTATGGATAACTTACCTCAGAGAAAGTTGTTTACTCCATCCCATCCATTGCATCCTGATCAAAGCTTCAACCACACTACGCATACCATTCTTTTCTAGATCAGAAACGTCCACTGCCTTGTTCCCACAAACTTTGGTCTTCACGAACTTGAACCTCTCCTGCTGCTCAAGAGTAAGGAACTCGGCACTGTAGCCACCTAAACTCACGGAAACGGCTGATGTGGCCATGGAATCAAGTGTGGAGGTTTTCTGGAGATTGAGAAGGAAGGAGGAGAGAGTTCCCTTAAGAAATTTTGCGGGAAGAGGAGAGAAGCTTCAAAATCTAGCAGAGAGTCGATGTCGAAATTGCTATGGCATCGGCTCAAGCAACCAGACGAAAGGTGGAAAGGTAGACGATGCGATGTGAATCGTTCTCCTCATCAATTTTATGAATAATTAAAGCGTTGTGAAAAGTGAGGCGCCAAAAGGTGGCGGAAGAAGACAAAAAAAGTTTGACTATTCAAACCGACTTCAATGAGAGAGCGGTTACAAAGGATAATTTGAATTTTTTTTGCTTAAAGCCATGGAGGAAAAATTACTTATTCTGAAATTAATGTGCCAATTTTAAACAAAACCTTTTCACAAATTGCACATGCCTAATTCCCTTCTAAGAGATGTGAATCTCTCCTCGGGTAGGCTTTTGTGAAATGTCTGCTAACTGACCATTTGTATCAATAAATATTTCAATATTACCATTTGCTACATGATCACGAATAAAATGATATCTAACCTAATATGCTTGTCCTTGAATGTTGATTGGATTCTTGGTGAGATTAATGGTACTAGTGTTGTCACACAAACAGTGGAATGGATTTGATGTTTAATCCGAAATTTCATGTTGTTGCTTTATCCATAAGAGTTGTATACAACAACTTCCAGCAGCTACGTACTCAGCGTCAGCTGTAGATAGTGCCCCTGAATTTTGTTTCTTTGAAGACCAAACTATCAAACATCCTGCAAGAAATTGACAACAACCACTGGTTCTTTTTCTATCTAATTTGCATCCAGCATAGTCAGCATCAAATAACCTACTAAGTTAATTTCACACATTTTGGATACCATAGACCTAAGTCATGAGTTCTTCCTAGATATCTAAATATTCTTTTCACAGAATTAAATGTGATTCTTTAGGATCCGCTTGATACCTAGCACACATGCATACACTAAATAAATATCAATCTACTAGTTGTTCGATAAAGGAGTGAACCTATCATACCTCTATAGATCTTTTGATCTACATTCTTACCATATTTATCAGTGTCCATCCTTGTTGATGTACTCATTGGTGTTGACAGTGGTTTGGTGTTATCGAATAAAATTTCTTCAAGGGTTCTTTTGTGTACTTTGCTTGACAGATTGATTTCCTTCCTTTCCTTGTTTGATTTGTAGTCCAAGGAAATAATTAGTTCTCCCATCATGCTCATTTCAAATTCTCCCTGCATCAACTTTTCAAAGTACTTGCAAAGGGATTCATCAGTAGAACCAAAAATAATATCATGTACATAAATTTAACTAGTAGAATGTGTTTGACCTTTGACTTTATGAAAAGAGTATATCTACTTGACCTACTGAAACCATGGTTTTAAAGAAAAGAACTAAGCCTTTCATACCAGCTCTAGGTGCTTTCTTTAAACCATATAGTGCCTTGTGAAGTTTGAAAACATGATTAGAAATTCTGTATCATCAAAAACCCGGGGTTGTTCCACATAAACTTCCTCTTTTATAAAACCATTTAAAAATGCGGATTTTAACATCCATTTGAAATAATGTTAATTCAAAGCTGATGCATATGCAAGTAATATTCTGATAGCCTCAAGTCTAGCTACATGTGCATAAGTTTCATCGAAATCTATGCCTTCCTCTTGAGAATAGCCTTGAGCTACCAATCTGGCCTTGTTTCCTAAGATTACAACAGTTTCATTCAATTTCTTTCTGAACACCCATTTGGTGCCAATGACTGGACGGTCTGATGGTCGAGAACAAGTGACCATACTGGTTTCTCTTGAATTGATTTAATTCATCTTGCATGGCTATTATCCAAGATTCATGAGTAAGAGCTTCATTGACTGTCCTAGGCTCTATTTGAGAAACAAAAGCTAGGTAATCACAAGGAATAACATTACCTCTATTCTTACCCCTATGGATGGATCACCAATAATATTCTCAGGTGGGTGATCTTTCTTGTGTCTCCATTCCTTTGGAAGATTTTCATGTGTAATTTCCTTTTGTTGCAAGTCTTCCAGAGGTGGATCATCCTGTCCTCAATGATGTGTTCTTTAGTTCTTGGACAGTTCATCTGCATCATCATTATCACTTTCTTCTTCCTTTCTCAAGAAGGGTTAGTTTCATCAAAGATAATGTGTATAGACTGTTCAATAATAAGGTGCGTTTATTAAATACTCTATAGCCTTTGGGTTTAGAGGTGTACCCCATGAAGATACCTTCATCTGATTTGGCATCCAACTTACCAATGTCTCTTTTTTCCATTGTTGTGGATGAAGCAAGACATCCAAATGTCCTGAAGTGGCTGATCTTTGGTTTCTTTCCTTTGACAGTTCATATGCAGTCTTCTTTAGGATTGTTCTGATCATTACTCTGTTGATAATGTAATCTTGTTGTGTTAACTGCTTCAGCCCAAAAATACCTTGGCAGATCATATTCTGATAACATTGTTCTTGCCATATCCATAGAGTTCTATTCTTTCTCTCAGCAATTCCATTTTGCTGTGGTGTCCTTGGTGCTGAGAAATTATGCTCAATTCCCTGATCATCAAAGAACTTAACAAATTTTTCATTCTGAATTCACCACCATGATCTTCGGATAGAAACAATGCTGAACTTCTGATCCTTCTGTACTTTCTTGCTGAAATTGACAAAGTTATCAAATGTGTCATCTTTATGCTCTAGAAATATACCCATGTGAATCTTGAGTAATCATCGACTATGACAATCCAAAGTTCTTTCCTCCAAGACTGGTAGTCCTCATCGGCCGAAATAGATCCATATGAAGGAGCTCTAAGGGTTTTTGAGGTGGTCACCACTGTCTTTGACTTGAAGAGCTCTTGGTGTGCTTTCCCTTAGCACAAGGTCTACAGACACCATCCATTTTTGCACTGACCTTAGGTAGACCTTCCACAAGATTCTTCTTCAGCAATTTTCTCATGCCATCTATGCTGCAATGACCTAGTCATCTGTGCCATAATTCAGTAGATTTATCCTAATTTGCTGCCAGACAGACGTTTGTTCCTTGAGTTCCCCAAGATAGAGCACATACAAATTCTTTTCTCTATTAGCTTCAAAGATGACTGCTCCATCCTTCAGTATGCTGCACTTTGACTGTTGAAACTTGATCTGATGGCCTCTGTCACACAGCTGGCTGATGCTAATGAGATTATGCTTCAACCCTTTGACAAGCAACACATCTTCTATAACTGTTCTTCCTTTACTATTCACAGAACCGCTGCCAATTACTGTTCCTTTCCCATTATCTCCATAAGTAACTATTCCTTCTCATCTGGAGATGAGTAAATAATTTCTGGTTTCCTGACATGTCCTTGAGCACCCACTATCCAAGTACCATTTGGATGTTGAGGGTTAACTTGAAATGAAATCATCAATCTTAGGTACCCAAATTCTTTGGGACTGATTGGTTAGTATCATTGATTTTACTTTTTATTTCCATTTCTTATGTCTTGTTGGGCATGTCGTTATGATATGTCCTAACTTGTTGCAGTGACTACAGCATGATAATTTTGTTACCTTTTCTATATATTTGAAATCAGCTTTGTATGCTATATCTTGTTCAGGTACAAATTTTGGTGTTAGATATGTTTTAGGATAAACTATAGTTTTTTCATTATCTGGGGGTGTATATCCTAATCATTTTTCTTCTTACCTGATCTTCTTATAGCACCTTTTAATATGAGGGAGTTTTTACCATTGTGAATTTTTTAACGTGCTAGATAAATTTATGTTTTCTTCTGTTAGAGTCTTGATTTCAGTTCTTAGTTTCATCTATTTTCTGTTTTACTAATTCCGTTATTTGTTTATTTTTATCTTTTAAGTCTTCACATAATAATTCATTTCTTCTTTTAAGTTTAGTTATTGTTTTTCTAGCTCTTCGTTTTCTATTTTCAGATTAGAGTTAGTGTTTTCTAAACAATTATTGTTTTTTCTTACTGGCTTTTAATAGTTTAGTTACTTCTTTATATTTATTATAGTTCATTAAATGCTTCCTCTAAGTTATCTGAATCAGAATCATTACATGAATCAAAGAGGAGTCAGAAGTTACCTTATCTTTAGTATTTGCCATGAAAGCCAAATGGGCTTCTTCTTCTGCATGCAGCAGTTTGACTCACTGTCTGAGTCGCTACTGTTTTTCCCATGCTGCTGCCATCGCCTTCTTCTTGTACTTTCTGAACTTCTTGGAGTTGTCTTTCTTCCTGAACTCCGACTTCTTGAATTTTGGACTCAGCTTTAATGTGTCCTAGCTTCTTACATTCAGAGTAGATGGGTTCTCCTTTCTTCATCTATTTTCTATCTGGCTTCTTGAAGTCCTTATTCTTTTTGAAGTGCCTTCTACCATATTGGAATATCTTCTTCTCAGCCAAAATCCGCTGCAATCTTCTAGATAGCATTGCTTCCTCATTCTCACTGTCCACATCACTTTCAGTCTCATCTGAATTGCTTCTGGTGAATCTTCTTCAGCTTTTAAGGCGTTGGAGTGCTTCTTTCTGCTAGAGGATTCTCCTAGCCTTTCCATGTTGATCTCATGGGCCATGAGGGACCCAATGAGCTTTTCTACAGACATTCTCTTTAGGTCATTAACTTCTTCTATTGCTGTGACCTTTGGGGTCCATGAGGATGGTAAGGATCTAAGTATTTTCCTCACCATGTCTCCAATCTCATAGTTTTCCCCAGACCAGCTAGTCCATTTGTGATGTCAGTGAACCGACTGAACATTTGAGTTATAGATTCACCTGATTGCATCTAAAATCTCTCATACTGAGTGACAAGAATGCCGATTCTTATTTGTGCCTTCATATGTGATCCTGAGCTTTTCCCACATTTCCATGGAGGATTTGCAGGCTGAAACTCTGTGAACTCCTCTTACTTAGATCACAGCATAAGATGCTCTTTGCTTTGCAATTCAAGGAGATTTTCTTTCTGTCATCATCTGTCCACTACGCTTTCTCATTTGTGACTACCAGATCACCTTCTTCTACTATGGACCAAATTTGATAGTCGTGGCCTTGCAGAAAGTATTCCATTTTGGTCTTCCAGTAAGGATAGTCTTCACCATCGAAAGAGGGGGTCGGTTGACAGACTGACCTTCAAAGTTACCTTGGGCTGCCATGGATCTTTACTCTTCAGATCGTTGGATCATTTTCTTTGTCGAAGAGACTCGCCCTGATACCACTTGTTGCCAGTTGACGAGCCCAGAGTGGGGGTGAATGGGTCTTTTAAAAATAAACTAGAAGATACCTGTAACTAAAAACATTCACACAAACGTTCCTTGAAGGAGGTTAGTGACCGTTAGTTGAAATATCAAACACACAAGAAAGCAATCACACGACAGAAAGGATTATCCTGGTTCGGACCTCCTTTCCTTCGGAGTCCTACATCCAGTCCCTGAGCAACCCACTCAGGTTTTACTACTAGGGTACAGTCCCCCTAAGGACGCTACAACACCCAGCTCGGCTGGTCTTCCTTCACACTTGAAGGGAACAACAACACCCTGGATCCCCACCAGGTCTTCCTTCACAACTGAAGGGAAACAAGCACCCTGGATACCACCAGGTCTTCCTTCACAATCGAAGGGAAACAACACAAAGAGAATGAAATAAGATCAAATTCCTAGATCAAGCTTTTTAACAAGCCAAGATCTAAAGAGACAAGCATTGAGAGCAAAGAATCTATGCTAAACACACTCTATGAACTACACAAGCTCTCTCAAGATTTTCACTACAGTGAGGAGGGCAAAGAGCGAAAGCTAGGTGGAATGAAGTTCTTGGCTCTAGACTTCTTGCCGAAGATTTGAATGCTTGAATACGAGATGCTTGTTCTTTGCTTCGTTGTTTCTACTTATTCTTTTTATTCTGTCTTTGAATTTATATGTTCTATTTGAAAATACTGTCGTTGAAGTAATTGCTGTCTCTTGATTGATGAACGTTAGACTGTTTGACATTTGGAAGCTTCAACTATCTTTTAACCAGTTGAGCACGCAAAGAGATAGGGTCTTCTGACGTCTATAGGTCCAACGTTGTATGATAGAAAGTCTTCAGGACCCTGCACACATTAAATGCTATAACAGTAGACAACTCAAACTGTCTCTTGTTTGTCAGTATACGTTGATGTGAGTATTCACTAGAATAGCAATCCCGATAGCTTGTTTTAAAAGATGTATATAGAGTAAGTACAATAATGACGATATTGTCTGCATGCATGCAGAGATACGTTCAGAACTCATAATGCAGGAGTGACAGATAGATATATGCATGACTTTGACTAGTCAACGCTTCAAGTGATAAGATAAAATCAAGTTCATAGAAACAATAAAGTCGTTGTCTATATGACTTATGAAATCGTTATGAATACTAACAAGTCATTATAGAGAGTAAATCGTTAAGCAAGTGTATGTGTTCATTAGGGAAATCGTTATGAACACTTATCAGTCGTTATGAGCTCTAAAGAAATTATTGTGAGCGCTTAAAGAAATCTTTGTGGAAAGCAAATCGTTGTGAGTTCTAAAGAAATCGTTATGGTAACTTACGAAATCGTTACGGCGAGCAAGTCGTTGCGAGTTCTAAAGAAGTCATTACGGTAACTTACAAATCATTACGGCGAGCAAGTCATTGCGAGTTCTAAAGAATCGTTACGGCGAGCAAGTCGTTGCGAGTTCTAAAGAAATCGTTACGGCGAGCAAGTCGTTGCGAGTTCTAAAGAAGTCGTTACGGTAACATACAAAATCGTTACGGCGAGCAAGTCGTTGCGAGTTCTAAAGAAATCATTACGGTAACTTATGAATCATTACGACAGGCAAAGTTACGCTTTCTAGAGAAATTGTTGCGATGACTTTAGAATCGTTATGACAGGCAAGTCGTTACGCTTTCTAAAGAAATTGTTGTGATGACTTATAGAATCGTTACAGCATCGACTTGTTTGAAACAACATGACTTTTCAGTCTTATAAGGAAATCGTTATGAATTTCAACAGAAATCGATATGGACTTAGAGAAATATCATGTTGAAAAAGATTAAAGCTTCAGAGAAGTAATGCATACCTTTATTGGCTTGTTTGAACTTGTATTTTTCCTGTACTTAAGACTTATGAATATTCATTAGATATTATTGATAAAATCTAGTTTAGTTATGTTATGACCAAAATACATATGTAATTAATTAAATGACATGGGATAGACTGATCATCATTTATATGCTTAAATAGAACACTGTTAGGATTATTCTTGTGTTTTCTATGTTGTTCTACTCTCGGTTATTAATGCAACGCATCATGCAGCCGCAACCTGTTTGCATCTAACAAGGCTGATGCGAATTCAGGTACGCATCACCTCCCTTGTCTTTCATCTTGTTCCTTTTCTGAGAGTGCTATCATGTCTCTTTCATGCTATTTGGTCGTGTTTGCTCATGTTTCGTTGTGCTAGAATCCTGCTAGGGTTCGAGTTTTTCGTTTATTTTGACTGTTTGTTTTCGGATCCTGTCATGACGGCTTGGGCGGCCACGACGTTGTCGTGCTGATGGTGGAGGACGCGACTATAGGTACGCTTTGTATGTTATTGCTTCGATCTATGCGTCAGTTTCTATCTGCCTAGGGAGTATTCTTGTGTTGATTACTTTCTCCCATGATTGTATTGCGCTTTAGGTTAGTCTGTTTGCCCATTATATGCGTGTGGCTGTATGTTTCTATGCTCTGTTATTATCGCGGCTTGTCTTTCGGACGCCATAAGTCCACGCCGGATATGGTCGTCGTGACCTCAATGGAGACCTATTAGCCACTGTGTGTTAGTTTAGGATAGACTTTGCATGTACCCTGGTGCATGTAGCTCATGCATACATTATTGTTTCGTGTAGATTAGGTTTCCTCATTGGTAGTGGAGACCCTCTCACCCGCGAGAACTCGTGGGCTTACCAGGGCCTGCTATCGAGGGCCTCCGTAAGTCCCCGTGGCCGTATGCACATTGCAGTTGCCGGCGGGTTGTACTCATTGTACCCGTAGTTCAGGTCGTCTTACACATGAGTTCTGCATCTCCCTTTAGTTACAGCACCGTAAGCTACTTAGAGTTACCGAAGTTGAGTCCTACCTATTGGCCATTTGGCCGAGTGTGATTTATTAATTATCCATAAAGGTTAAGTGCGAACCCCAAAATTGTAACGGTTATCATGTCAACTTGAGTGCTTGTTTGATACACTCTCTCTTATCTTACAGCCTTCTTGTGTGTTAGAGTCTAGGTGTTGTTTGTAGTTGCGTCGTCCCTCTAATTGCTTAGGGGTATGTATGTGTCATTATCTAGGTTTCTCGAGTCAGTCCCCCCCAACTATTGTATTAATCATAATCCTTTGTTCAATATGGATCATTTCGTGTCCTTACCGGTGACTCTTTTCCCATTGGGCTTCTCGAGGATGTGGCCCAACCTTCCGCGGCCATCTCCACGGGCAAATCCCCCCCCCTACTGTTGTTGATGGTCAAGTCTCTCCCCCTTCTCCTCCTGGGGCAGATGACCTGTATGCCCAATTTAGTCAACTCCTCCACACTTAAGCCCACCAGTTCGGGAATTTTTGGCCGCTGTCAAAGGCAAGCACCCTCTATCTCACCCTTTCATATTCTGCCCAGTAGGCGGCCTCCTCTGCCCCTATTGTTTCTGTGCCACTGTACTGTAACGTCGCTGATTTTCAGATCCTTTTTGGATCGTGTGTGTTGTGGTTGTGATGGCTGTTGTAAGGCCAGTGTGGTGTGGACGCGTGGTGTGTGTAGGTGTGGTGCAGGTTAGGTCCCGAAATGAAATAGGACCTGCTGCAGTTGAGTAGGAGTTGGCGGCCAGGGGTGGTCGTTGACTTGTTGGCACCAGGTAAGTTGCCGTTGACTGCATGATCTTGGCGGCATTAGATGTGGACGTTTAGGGTGGCGGTTGTCTTTGGCGGCAGAGGGGTTGACGCCAACCTGAGAATTCTGCAGGTTATAGGGTCACCCGAGAGCAGGTTTCCCCCCTGTCTCTCTCTTCCCCTTGCCCTAGCTTCGTGTCCCCGTGTTTCTAAAGCTTCCAGCAGGTACTGAAGGGTGGTTGGAGGATCGTGGAGCATGTGGCATTGTCGAATCGGACGAGGAAACGCCGTGGCGTGGTGCAATTCCCGTGGGAGCTCGCGGAGGGTTCGGTGTGAACCGGGAGAATTTGGAGGGTTTGAGCGTGTTTCTGAGGTAGGGAATGACCCTTGTAGTTCCTGTAGGTCGTGTTAATGTAATTAGATAACATGAATCTGCATGAAAATGGTGATTTCGGGTCATGGTACCCATGCGGGGATAATGGGTGGTTTGATGATTTTATGTAGTAAAGCATGCTGTTTTAGTTTAATTATAATGCATGGGAGTTAGAGGAACTGTTTCCTCCTATTTTCTTAATGGTTTCGGGATCAGGAATGCATGTGGGATCGGTTAGGGTTTCTGCAGGAGTAGAAGCTGAAGATCTTGGCGTCAACATCGTTGGTCGCCAGTTTCATCAGCCGGGATATAGACGGCCAGATCCATTGCCGTCTACTTCCTATAAGCGGCAGTCGATGTTGCCGCCCACTTGTGCATGTATTCATGCAGTGTGGTTTACGTAGCTTTTCTGGTTATGAATATTGCGTGTTTGTGTGTGCATGGCGATGACCGGTGTGAGCCAGTGCATTTGATATGCTCTTGGAGCATACTGCTCATATAATGGGCATGTTTTACGTGAATGATGTGTGATGTACGTAATTGCTTTACGCAGTATGTGTGGTGCGTTGACACCCGTGGCACTCTTGGAGTGCGTTGTCCATGTGTGGACATGTGGTTCACGTGGTAGACGTGTGGTACACCAACCAGGGTGTAATATACACGTGTTGTCTACGTGGTTTGAGTGTGTGTATACTACACACTTTGTTGTAATGTAATTCTTATGATTTGTCGTAGTAACTGGGCAGTGAGGTTCCTGTGTGAGCCTAGCCATGACCTTGTGGTGTTTGGGCAGTGAAGGTCCATACCGACCTAGCCCTGGTCCGTTGTTGTCTTTCGAATAATATATTGGATTTATGTATTAATGTGTGTGTGTTGCCACGGGGTCACCTCATGACCAATGATAGGCAAGTTTGTGGTTCAGGTATGTGTTGGTGTGGGATAGCTTTGGGGTCATATGGTGACCGATGTTAAGCTAATCCTAACACTTGTATATTGTAAATTATAAGTAAAGGCTATATGTAAAGTATCGTGGTTGTGCTAGCCGAGTGTGGTGGTGCGGCGCCTATTCGGAATGCCTCTCTAGTCTGGTACCCCCCAGGTTCTTTGTGAGCCAGCACGTGTGTTTGTTGTGCTCGGGGTTTTGTCCGGTACTGGTGTTGTACCATCGTGGTCTGTGTCGTCTTCCTGACACCCTCACTCTTGAGTTTGAGTTGTACGTCCGGCTGAGGGAAAGACGGCAGTGGGGCAGCGACTTCCCAGAGTTTGTTCTTGTGTCGCTTGTAGCGCGCTCGTAGTTGGGGGTACGGACACCAGTAGTCGACACTGGTCCCCAGCTAGTCCTTTTTCCAGTGCCTCACTTTAGGGTGCTCCGGCCAGAGACCCTAGAGGTGCCAGGCATGGGCCTGCAGTTGTGTGTCTGCAGGTGTGGTGTTGGTTGGTCTCCACAGTTGTTTGACTTCTTCCTTGTGGAGCGGCAGTTGGACCTTTCGTCCGTGACTGCGAGGCTGAGAGGTTGTTCTTGTGTTGTGTTGTCCGGGTTGATACTGGCCTGATCAGCTAGTAGTCCGTTCCCGTGGGGTGGCGTCGTTCTTTCTGACTCTCTGCTTTGCCTATTCCGGCTATAGTTTGACTCGTGCTTTGCCACTGGCTGTGGTTTGTGTTTATGACTCGTGGTCGAGGTTTGACCAGTTCGAGGTGTGCCCTGGTGTTGGCACGCTGTGACTGAGTTGTGGTTTGTGTGACTCGTCGATTAAGGTTTCACTTGTAATGTTGTGTCTAAGTGAGGGACAATATAATCGTGGTTCAGTGTGGTGTTTATCACCTACTTATACCCTTGTTCGGGTGTTTGTGTTGTGGTACCTCAGAGTAGCAGGTACCTATTTCCTTCGTGGGTTACTTTGTAGTTTTGTGATGGTACATTGTGTACCAACCTTTCCGGTACTTGTGTGTTACGGAGGTCTTGTGGTTTGACCTGCCACTTGTTGTATCCTAACTGTTTTAAGTAGATCTTTGTTTATATTTTATTGTGAATTAGTTTGTGATTATTAATTATGTTACCTTTGTGGGTATTTTGCCGATGAGGCTTGTGGCTTAGGCATATTGTGGTTTAGTAGAGCTATGCTCCGTGGAGGCCGTGTGAGACCTTCCACTTGTTGAGTTTTACCCTTCTTGGGCAGGTTCCGATTATGGATTTAGTGTGTGATGGACTAGCTAGCTGTAGCCAGTCCTACCATTTATGTGTGGCTCTCGACGTAGTGTGATTTGGAGTATAAAGGACCAGCTCTTTGTTAGCAGTCCTGTTACTTAAGTGTTCGAGATTTGCTTGTGAAGCTTGCAGCTTAGGCAGTGACCTGCCTGTGTGGCTTATAGTTTAGGCAACCAGTTGTTGTAGCAGTGTGCCAGTGAGACTGTGGTTTAGGCACTTTAGTAGTTGGGCTGACTAATGATTTATGTTAGTCCTGTAGCCCTACTTTCCTTCTGAGGACTTTGTGTTTATTATCATGAGTATGTTTAATTGTTATTTATTGTCATGATGTGAGCATGAAATGGTTTGGCTATTGATGTTGCCAGTGAGACCCATTGGGGTTGAGGTGTTTGTGGTTACGGTGTTGTTTTGGGTAGCCCCTACTGAGCCAGTGACTTGTTGAGGCTCACTCCCCTACAGTTCTTTTCAGGGCTTGCCGTGTGTTTGGCTTGCAGCGGCGTTGTGTCAGACTTGTACCACCAGCAGTTGTTTAGTAGTTAGTGTTGTGTGAGCTTGTGCTCCCTCGGGTATGCCCCAGGTAGTTGTACTCTTTTAATTGGACATGTATTAATGTAATGGGACAGTTGTACAAATCAGTGAACAGATATGAGCACATGTACTTTCTTGTGTCTTATATTCTTGTGGTTTGTCTTTTATACTCTTACTGACACGTGTGAGATATCCCTTGCGAGACTTCGGTCCGTTCGCGGGAGGCGGATCTGGATATGGAGCCTTATTGGGCATAAATACCCCGGTCCGTCACAGTTGGTATCAGAGCAATGTCCAGTTAGAATATGAAAAGACATTGAAAGTACAATGTCCCAATACATGGATTAATGTCCACTGCTGGTAGTAAGTCTGTGGTTTTGTGTGATATAAAATAGTTTTTACGTGAGCTTTGGCACGTAAACTGTGTGTTTCTGTTTGTTAGATTGGCAGTTGTGAGCATTGTTGTGCCAAATGTGGATAGTAGCATAATTTGTGTGATAGCATCCTGGCACTAGTGCAGTTAAAGCAGTTAAAGTATAGAATATTTCTGTGATAGATCAGTTTGGTTGTTAAAGATTTGCAGTTAAAGGAATTGAAGAGATTAACAAGTTTGGATATGGAATTCAGTAAATAAATTATAATGAGATAGAAAGTTGGCCGAGACAGGTGCATGGTAACAAGGTGATAAGGATCAGGTCAGTGTGTGTGTGATAAGTTGCAGTTGAGAATCTCAGCAAATGTATTGTGGCATTAGAGATTTGAGTCAGAGATATTAAGAAACAATGTGGATGGAAATGTGATTAGAGTTATGAAGAGTTTGATATGATTAAAAAGGCATATCAGCTTAAGAAAAAAAGTAAAAAGTAAAAGTATTAGTACATAAAAGAGCAGTGATTTATGGCAGATAGATTAAGTATGCCTGAGATCAGAATTTGAGGAAAAGTGTTGTTATGGATGATATGGTACATGAAGTGATATGAAGATTTGTATAAATAAGTATAGAAAAGATCAGTTGAATAAAGAAAGAGAGAAAGAAGGATTAATGTGCAATAAGAATTTGTGAAATTGCACAAGAGGAATATTTAGTTGATGAATGGCAGATTATGGAAAGTTTTTCAGAAAGAACATTTAATGAAAAAATAGGTATTTTGCAGAAAAGATATGAATTAGAGAAGGAAGAATTTAGCAAATGATAAAGTGAATAAGATCAGATGAGTCAGGAAATATCAGTTAAAGTTTGCATATTGGTGCAAAGAAATGATTTAATTGAGCAGAAAGGAATTGTTATTAAGATATTTCAGGGTTTAAATGCTGGAGCAGATTGATTAAGAATATTTGAAAAGTTTATGCCCCAGAATTATGGGAATTAGCCAGAGAATGTCAGTAAAGCAGGAAAATATATGAAAAGCACATATGTCATAGCGGTTTGGCAGATCAGAAATGCAGTAATTTTTTTCAACATGAATAATTAAATGAGATAATTTGAAAAGCAGAAGCCAGAAGAAAGTAATTGAAAGTAATAATGTAAGCAGAAATTGTGAAATATTTTGTAAAAGTGTTCAGTGTGATCAGAGTAGCGCAGCGGAAGCGGAAGCAAAGAAAGATTTAATATTCAGAGATTGTTCAAGTTTGCTTGAATAAGGAGAAAGTGTAAAGTTTTGCGCAGTGGAATAAAGGAACAGAGTTTATTATGGTTTTTAATCAGAGATTGACTTTAAGCAGTATGAGCAGAATAATATGAAAGATAGAAAATTCAAAGATGGTGATTGGTTTCCTTTGAAGAGGTGTTAGTTGTGAATGTAATGCAGATGAGGCAGGATAACAACAAGCAGTGATAAATGGAAAAGAAAATGGTGGCATGAAAGAATATTACAGTATAAGACATTTGAAAAGATAAAGCGGTCTCGAAAGAAATGTTGCAAACACAGTCCAGAAATTGTGAAAGCAGGTTCAGTCCAAGGAGATAAAGCACCATTGGCAAGGTAGGATCGCCTACGGTTGAAAGCTAAAGAAAGGCAATGGAATCGACAGAACAGAGTAATTGTGAGATGAATTGAAAGGCTGAAGCAGAGAAAGAGTATCCTACTTGTTCTGTGTTCGGCTTTATTTGTTTTTAGGTGATAATCCGGATTGCTGTGATTTGTTTTATATGTCGAGGACGACATTGTTTTTAGGTGATAATAATGTAACGTCGCTTATTTTCGGATCCTTTTGGATTGTGTTGTTGTGGTTGTGATGGCTGTTGTAAGGCCAGTGTGGTGTAGACGCGTGGTGTGTGTAGGTGTGGTGCAGGTTAGGTCCCGAAATGAAATAGGACCTGCTGCAGTTGAGTAGGAGTTGGCGGCCAGGGTGGTCGTTGACTTGTTGGCGTCCAGGTAAGTTGCCGTTGACTGCATGATCTTGGCGGCATTAGATGTGGACGTTTAGGGTGGCGGTTGTCTTTGGCGGCAGAGGGGTTGACGCCAACCTGAGAATTCTGCAGCTTATAGGGTCACCCGAGAGCAGGTTTCCCACCTGTCTCTCTCTTCCCCTTGCCCTAGCTTCGTGTCCCCGTGTTTTCTAAGCTTCCAGCAGGTACTGAAGGGTGGTTGGAGGATCGTGGAGCGTGTGGCGTTGTCGAATCGGACGAGGAAACGCCGGGCGTGGTGCAATTCCCGTGGGAGCTCGCGGAGGGTTCGGTGTGACCGGGGAGATTCGGAGGGTTTGAGCGTGTTCTGAGGTAGGGAATGACCCTTGTAGTTCCTGTAGGTCGTGTTAATGTAATTAGATAACATGAATCTGCATGAAAATGGTGATTTCGGGTCATGGTACCCATGCGGGGATAATGGGTGTTTGATGATTTTATGTAGTAAAGCATGCTGTTTTAGTTTAATTATAATGCATGGGAGTTAGAGGAACTGTTTCCTCCTATTTTCTTAATGGTTTTGGGATCAGGAATGCATGTGGGATCGGTTAGGGTTTCTGCAGGAGTAGAAGCTGAAGATCTTGGCGTCAACATCGTTGGTCGCCAGGTTCATCAGCCGGGATATAGACGGCCAGATCCATTGCCGTCTACTTCCTATAAGCGGCAGTCGATGTTGCCGCCAACTTGTGCATGTATTCATGCAGTGTGGTTTACGTAGCTTTTCTGGTTATGAATATTGCGTGTTTGTGTGTGCATGGCGATGACCGGTGTGAGCCAGTGCATTGATATGCTCTTGGAGCATACTGCTCATGTAATGGGCATGTTTTACGTGAATGATGTGTGATGTACGTAATTACTTTACGCAGTATGTGTGGTGCGTTGACACCCGTGGCACTCTTGGAGTGCGTTGTCCATGTGTTGGACATGTGGTTCACGTGGTAGACGTATGGTACACCAACCAGGGTGTAATATACACGTGATGTCTACGTAGTTTGAGTGTGTGTATACTACACACTTTGTTGTAATGTAATTCTTATGATTTGTCGTAGTAACTGGGCAGTGAGGTTCCTGTGTGAGCCTAGCCATGACCTTGTGGTGTTTGGGCAGTGAAGGTCCATACCGACCTAGCCCTGGTCCGTTGTTGTCTTTTCGAATAATATTATATGGATTTATGTATTAAGTGGTGTGTGTGTTGCCACGGAGGTCACCTCATGACCAATGATAGGCAAGTTTGTGGTTCAGGTATGTGTTTGTGTGGGATAGCTTTGGGGTCATATGGTGACCGATGTTAAGCTAATCCTAACACTTGTATATCGTAAATTATAAGTAAAGGCTATATGTGTAAGTATCGTGGTTTGTGCTAGCCGAGTGTGGTGGTCCGGCGCCTATTCCGGAATGCCTCTCTAGTCGGGTACCCCAGGTTCTTTGTGAGCCAGGCACGTGTGTTTGTTGTGCTCGGGGTTTTGTCTCGGTACTGGTGTTGTACCGTCGAGGTCTTGTCGTCTTCTGGACACCCTCACTCCTGAGTTTGAGTTGTACGTCCGGCTGAGGGAAAGACGGCAGTGGGGCAGCGACTTCCAGAGTTTTTTCTTGTGTCGCTTGTAGCGCGCTCGTAGTTGGGGTACGGACACCAGTAGTCGACACTGGTCCCCAGCTAGTCCTGTTTTCCAGTGCCTCACTTTAGGGTGCTCCGGCCAGAGACCCTAGAGGTGCCAGGCATGGGCCTGCAGTTGTGTGTCTGCAGGTGTGTGTTGGTTGGTCTCCACAGTTGTTTGACTTCTTCCTTGTGGAGCGACAGTTGGACCTTTCGTCCGTGACTGCGAGGCTGAGAGGTTGTTCTTGTGTTGTGTTGTCCGGGTTGATACTGGCCTGATCAGCTAGTAGTCCGTTCCCCTGTGGTGGCGTCTTTCTTTCTGACTCGTGCTTTGCCTATTCTGGCTGTAGTTTGACTCGTGCTTTGCCACTGGCTGTGGTTTGTGAGTTTATGACTCGTGGTCGAGGTTTGACCAGTTCGAGGTGTGCCCTGGTGTTGGCACAGCTGTGACTGAGTTGCGGTTTGTGTGACTCGTCGATTAGGTTTCACTTGTAATGTTGTGTCTAAGTGAGGGCACAATATAATCGTGGTTCAGTGTGGTGTTATCACCTACCTATACCCTTGTTCGGGTGTTTGTGTTGTGGTACCTCAGAGTAGCAGGTACCTATTTCCTTCGTGGGTTACTTTGTAGTTTTGTGATGGTACATTGTGTACCAACCTTTCCGGTACTTGTGTGTTACGGAGGTCTTGTGGTTTGACCTGCCACTTGTTGTATCCTAACTGTTTTAAGTAGATCTTTGTTATATTTTATTGTGAATTAGTTTATGATTATTAATTATGTTACCTTTGTGGGTATTTTGCCGATGAGGCTTGTGGCTTAGGCATATTGTGGTTTAGTAGAGCTATGCTCCGTGGAGGCCGTGTGAGACCTTCCACTTGTTGAGTTTTACCCTTCTTGGGCATGGTTTCGATTATGGATTTAGTGTGTGATGGACTAGCTAGTTGTAGCCAGTCCTACCATTTATGTGTGGCTCTCGACGTAGTGTGATTTGGAGTATAAAGGACCAGCTCTTTGTTAGCAGTCCTGTTACTTAAGTGTTCGAGATTTGCTTGTGAAGCTTGCAGCTTAGGCAGTGACCTGCCTGTGTGGCTTATAGTTTAGGCAACTAGTTGTTGTAGCAGTGTGCCAGTGAGACTGTGGTTTAGGCACTTTAGTAGTTGGGCTGACTAATGATTTTATGTTAGTCCTGTAGCCTACTTTCCTTCTGAGGACTTTGTGTTTATTATCATGAGTATGTTTAATTGTTATTTATTGTCATGATGTGAGCATGAAATGGTTTGGCCATTGATGTTGCCAGTGAGACCCATTGGGGTTGAGGTGTTTGTGGTTACGGTGTTGTTTTGGGTAGCCCCTACTGAGCCAGTGACTTGTTGAGGCTCACTCCCCCAGTTCTTTTCAGGGCTTGCCGTGTGTTTGGCTTGCAGCGGCGTTTGTGTCAGACTTGTACCACCAGCAGTTGTTAGTAGTTAGTGTTGTGTGAGCTTGTGCTCCCTCAGGGTATGCCCCAGGTAGTTGTACTCTTTTAATTGACCTATATTAATGTGGGGGGACAGTTGAAAATCAGTGAACAGATATGAGCACATGTACTTTCTTGTGTCTTATATTCTTGTGGTTTGTATTTTATACTCTTACTAGACACGTGTGTGAGATATCCCTTGCGAGACTTCGGTCCGTTCGCGGGAGGCGGATCTGGATATGGAGCCTTATTGCATAATACCCCGGTCCGTCACATGCACCCTCCACTATGGCAGATCCGAATCCCCTTCGTCCACGGGCCATTCACTTTTCTCAGCCCAGTTATCTTCTGCCATGGGAGGTTCGGCCCAAATCCTCTCCAACCTCTTCATTCTATCAGTCGAACATGCTTCTTTTCCCCCGTGAGAGGTCCTACTCTTTGGAGCAATCCCGCTCCCTTGTTCCCACTCACCACGCCACGTCCCCTTATGACTTGCTTGCAGAGTGGACATCTATGAAGAGGGAATTTCATGACCTCCGAAGACAATTGGACCCTCGGAAGTTCTCCGATATCCCCTTTCCTTCTTTCCAACACCTCCGGGTTCCACCCCAGTTAGAGCTCCCGTCTACGGGTGATACTCTTGGGTAGGCGACCCCTATGTACATCTCAAAGACTTTGTGTATGAATCAGCTCCACACATTACGACCGCCACCTTATGGCGTACTTGTTCAGGAAGTCATTGGATGATCGGCCCTCGAATGGTTCTACTCTCT
This sequence comes from Colocasia esculenta, assembly GCA_014218235.1. Classification (NCBI taxonomy): domain Eukaryota; kingdom Viridiplantae; phylum Streptophyta; class Magnoliopsida; order Alismatales; family Araceae; genus Colocasia; species Colocasia esculenta. Next base: position 129,459,343 of record CM024757.1, read on the forward strand.
ACCTCCTGAGGAAGCCGAGGATTTTCAAATTGTTCAAGAGAGATTTCTGCAACAATTTCAAGATCGGGTCAGACCCGAATATTATTTTTGTGGATATAGTAGCTGAAAAAATGAAGGCCGATGAAGAATTCACGGTCTATCCTGATAGGTGGCATGCCCTCTACAAAGGTCTATTCTCCTATGCTTTAGGAGGAGAAGGTTAAGTTGCAATTGTCAATGCTACCCCAACCTACTGATCCATTTTAGTCATGAATGACATCACCTCCATGCACCACGTTACAGTCGAGCCCATTTCATCCAGACCCAACTTAAGGACTTGCCCATTCATTCTATGTTTGAAACCCTGAAGTCCCGCTATCCCAAGAACCTCAGGGTCTAGTCATTGAAGGGGTCCAAACCATGAGCAGTAAGTCCAGCCAACAATCCCAGGGTCCATAGTAGGTCCCCCTATACTCAACCCCCTCAGCAGCCATGGATCAATAGACAACCACCACCTCAAGCCCAGAACCCCCAACAAGACAACGCCAATATAGCCAAGTCCCTCCAGCTCAAAATGGCTATGCTCCTAGGAACCCAATGCACCCAAAAGAGCTCAATACCCTCCCCTTCCCGAGAGTCTAGCCGACATTTTTGCCGCCCTTATGTCTCAATGCTCTTAGACTTCCTCCGGACAAGGGAAATCAGAACATGGCAGCGGATCAGACAAAGTACTGTGTATACCACCGTCATCCGGGGCACAATGTGTCAGACTGCTTCCTTCAAAGACATCATATATGACCTCCATGAGTAACAACAAATTGACTGGGCAGAATGAAGAGGCTAATTTAGACCCTAAGGACCAACAGGGAAAAGGCAGTGTAGCAACAACAGAGGTGACAGCAGCCACTGCAGTAATAGCAGTTCCAGCAGCAGCATCAGTAGTAGTTCCAGCAGCCATTCCAGTAGTAGTACCCAACACCAGCACCACAACAACTTGCAAACGATCTCGGCATAATCCGCAATCCTATGCCGCAGCACCAACCCACTCCGAATCCCCAACCTGCTCCACCACCTCCTCCACCCGCTCAAGTCAACCCCATCATCCACCATCCACCACCAGCCGCCACTTGGGCCTATGATGATGAGCATGAAGTAGGCCAACTTTTGGCTATTTCCAACTCCACTACTATCTCCACTACACCCACCATTGCCACCATCACCTCGCCACTCTACAACATCCCCATCATACCACCCGTCACTCCATCACCCCTTAACATCCCATTCTCCCCTATGTTAGCACCCATAATAGCCAGCCCATCCGTCATCGACACAACCCCGCCTCCACTTCACCACAACCTCGCCCTACGGAGCGGCGGATGTTTCACCGGATGTATCCTAATACATCCGTGTCTATGTCGGGTCAGCCGACCCAAAACTCCAACAACAACAGCAACATGTCGAGGAAATAGATCCGGTCCCGGGGACCCAATATGATATACTGAAGCCTCTAGACCTGACTCAAGCGAAGATACCTATCCTCGAATTAATCAAGAGGTCGCAGACCCATCAAGATGCCTTAAGGGATTTTTTGTAAAGAGTTATGGTAAATGAAGATATGAACCCTGACAATCTGCCCTCGGTCGTATCCATTGTTAACAAGGGGCTGATACTACCTTTGCGGATAGCGAGCTAGCTCCTCCGGACACCAGAAGGATGCCTCTATGTGTGACACTGTACATAACAAGGTGCCATCGATGCCGCCCTAGTTGATACAAGGCATCCATAAATGTATGCCCTCTCAGCACTCTGCGGTCATGTGACATCTCTGAGCGCCGCTTAGAGCCAACTCCCACTACCATAACGCTCATGATAATTCCCGGTGGGCCTGCCACGGTCTCATCTCCTTACAAGCAGAACTAGGCCCACTAGTAATGACCATTGTTTCTATGTACTTGACATCGATCCAACTTTCAAAGCTATTCTGGCTTGGCCTTGGATCGAAGCATTAGGGGCAGTCCCCTCCACGCACCCCAATGTCTGAAGTTTCCTTTCCAAGGACGCATAGTCAAGGTCAAGAGTGCAATGACCACCCACACCGTGGAAGCTATTGAGAAGATCATGCTGGCAGTCTAGCCCTCTAATAAGCCCATTATTTATGTCCTCGATGTGATTACCCATGGGCTTATACCTTCTCTTTTAGCTGTCAGACAATGTCCCCATCAGTGGTGGCTGTCAAAAAGGGCATACCACCCGACACAAGGCTAGAATATCATGTCAAAATTGGCTACCAGCTAGAAAGGGTCTTAGAGCCCATCTTCGGGGGAGGAGCAAGCTATTGCTAGCTCAAAGGAAATCACTAGACATGGCCTAGGATATAAAGAAGAACTCAAGTCGTGGACAGCCTACTCAACTACTTCGAAGTTAGAACAAGAACTGCTCACTTGGTCATTATACGATCATTTTGTCAGAGGACCCATACAACTAGGTACAACACCATCATGATAGAGGAAGACTATATGACACCGGCATCTACATATCAAGCTCTGGAGGCCTGGCGGCCCTACAAGAAGAAGAGGACCGCGGAAGCAGAAGCAAACAGTTAGACATAGAAGACATAGTGACAGCACTCAGTCTCTTATTCGGGATGGTTATCCACAGCCCCCTATAGTCACAGAACAGCTGAGCCATCAGCAGCAGCAGCAGCATTGGCCTGGGAACGGTGATGATATTGAAGAATTAAATTAGTCAAAAACAACCTGGTAGACGAGCTCTAGCCAGGGCATCTCCAGCCCCCTAAACAATTTGTGTATTCAATCCTTGTTTCCAAGTGTTCTTTCATCCCCCTCTCTCTCCTCTTGTTCTTCAATTCTCCCCTGACGCTCTCAAAGCGATAATCACCTCCTCTCTCCATTCACACTTTCTTTCAATGGCACGGTTTTCCTTCTCCCGATGCCTTCCGAGTAGTTCGTTTCCTTTCTTAGCTAGTTTGCTAGTGTTTATTTAAAAAAAAAAAAAAACAAAAAACAAATCCTCACTCGACTTTCCACTCCTCCTCATTCACCCCCAACAATCGACGACGATCCCCATCTTTTCTTCCCTTTCTTGGACGGCGATCCCCATCTTTCCTTTCTCCTTCGTTGGATGGCGATCCATGCCCTTTCCCTTGAAGCACCAATCCCCGCTTCCATTTCTGCTGCAATCCCCACTCATGACAGTGATCTCCATCATTCCATGCCCCCCTACTTTCAACTCTCTGACGGCGATCCCCATCATCCCTTGCCTTCATGTTTCCTTGCTCTTGACGGTGATCCACGTCATCTGCGCACTCCTCCTTCCTCGGTGGCGATCCCCGCCTTTCTTTCTTCCTTTGCTTGAGTGGCAATCCCCGCTCATCAACCAGCATGGTTACTTTGGACTCCTTGGGTGAGGGGCCTTTTGTTCCCCTGCACTCTGACTCTGCTGCAGGCACCCTGAGCTCGGGTGGCTTGCATCTGCCTCCAGACCCATCGAGGCTTCCCTGCGGCTATGCCGCACCCTTTCCCTTCCCTTCCTATAAACCTCTGGACGCTTCTCCAGAGTCCCCTATAAATATTGATTCTAGTTTAGGTTCAAGGGTAGATCTAGCAAGTCCCCGTCCCCGTCTAGGAAGAGTAAGGGTAGTGGCATACCCCGTAGATACTTAGTAGATTTGGTGCAAAGGTGTGGCGCTCTTCTAACTGTTGAAGAGTTGGTCCAAGAAGCAGTCATTCTGAACATAGAAACGGCATGAAGGAGGGGCTAGACGATAGATTTGGAGTTTATGAAATCTTAGCTAAGGAGGACCCAGTAGATGAAGAAGACAGTGAGGTAGAGGACGCTGCCGAAATGTATGCCAGTGGCATGTGGAGATTCATAAACCGACATCGGCAGTGGACGAACCCACCAAGGAGGTAAACATTGGAAGAGAAGAACCCAGTTCTTAACCACAGCTTCCAATATCCCTCCCGAAGAAGAAGAGGCGCTTATAGAGATGCAAAAGGAATACAAGGATTCTTTTGCCTAGTCGTACATGACATGCCCCGTATTGACCACGAGTTAGTGAAACATAGGTTGATTTTTGAAGCAAGGGCATGTTCCCGGTTGGCTAACCCAGGGGGGGGGGTGAATGGGTCTTTAAATAAAATTTATCTGATAAAAACCTGAGCTCAAACAAACATAAAGAGTTCTTGGATGGATTAGTAATGGTTAGTAAAAGCAATAATCACACGATAAAGACAATCACACAACACACAGATTTATCCTGGTTCGGATCTCCTCTCCTTAGGAGTCCTACGTCCAGTCCCTGAGCATCCTCCTCAGGATTTCACTAACTAGGGTACAGTCCCCCTATGGACAAAAACAACCACCCAGCTCGCTGGTCTTCCTTCACTCCTGAAGGGAACACAACACCCTGGTACCACCAGGTCTTCCTTCACTCCCGAGGGAAAAACACCACCCTGGACACCACCAGGTCTTCCTTCACACACGAAGGGAAGAACACAAGAAAATCTTGAAGGAAATGACTAGCCCCTAGATCAAGCTTTTACAAAACTCATCTGAAGCTACAAGCACTGAGAGTCAAAGATCTACACAATGTGGACTCTCTCAGAACTAATCTAGCTCTTCCTTGATTTTTCTTCTCACAGCATGAGGAGCTAGGAGCCAAGATCGAAAGGAGAGAATTTTCTGGCTCTTGTGATCTTCTGAAGATTGAAAGTGACAGAGTTCTAGACTCTCTTAAATGACAATAAAGCTTCTTCGTCGAAAAAATAAATGTTGTCGTCTTCGGAACTTCGTCTTGTATTTATATCTCCATTTGAATGAGGACGAAGAGATGACCGTTGTCTCACAGCTTTAGTGAACGTTAGACTGAAGGATTTGTGGAAGCTTCCTGTCGACAGTCTTTTGTTCTTTGGAGCACGCAAAGTGATGAGATCTTCTGAGTTGGCTTGTAGTTCTTTCTGTGTCAGATGTTGTAGGAAGTGTATCCTTAAGGTTCTGCAAGGTTGAGCTTTAATGTAGACAGCTATACTATCTCTAGATGTCACTCAACGTTAGAGCAGATAGACACAAATATGGTAGTAACAGTTTATCGTTCTAGAAGATGCATACAGAGGATACACAAGAATGGAAGATATGTTCTGTATCCGTGCAGAGATACGCTCAGTCTTTATTAAATGCATGGCAGTCAAATAGACGAGATGCGACTTTGACTATTCAACGTATCTTACTCAAGGAAAACAATTAATAATGGAAACATGACTTATGCAGTCGTTATGAAAGTCTGATAGAATCGTTAAAATCAAGTTGCTGCAGACTCATAAGTCGTTATGATAACTTATGAAATCGTTACCACAACCAAGTCGTTCTATAACAGATGATATAAGAAATCGTTATGAAACCTTATCAAGTCGTTATGAGATGCAGTCGTTGAAACTCTCTAAAGAAATCGTTACGATGACTTACAGAATCGTTATGATGAACCGTCTTATAACTCTCGAAAGAAATCGTTACGATGACTTACAGAATCGTTATGACGAGCAAGTCGTTATAACTCTCTAAAAATCGTTATGATGACTTACAGAATCGTATGACGAGCAAGTCGTTATAACTCTCTAAAGAAATCGTTACAATGGCTTACAGAATCGTTATGACGAGCAAGTCGTTATAACTCTTCTAAAGAAATTGTTACGATGACTTACAGAATCGTTATGACGAGCAAGTCGTTATAACTTCTGAAGGAGTCGTTACGATAACTTACAGAGTCGTTATAATGAGCAAGTCGTTATAACTTCTGAAGGAGTCGTTACGATAACTTACAGAGTCGTTATAATAAGCAAGTCCTTATAACTTCTGAAGGAGTCGTTACGATAACTTACAGAGTCGTTATAATGAGCAAGTCGTTATAACTTCTGAAGGAGTCGTTACGATAACTTACAGAGTCGTTATAATATCGACTTGATGACACAGCAAGGTTATTCAGTAAATCGTTGAACTTGAGAGGAAATCGTTACAGCTATGAAGGAATCGTTATGGCTCTCTTGAGAAATGATGTATGTAAGTACTTACCACAAATGCTTGACTTTCTTTGTGCTTCAGGCTAAAATAAACAGGGTTAGAAAACTTTTGACAAGTTTTGTTTATCACCAAAATAAGCATGTAATTAATTTAAAAGTATATGGGGATGGACTGTTCATCAATCTCCCCCTTTTTGGTGATGACAAAACTATGATCATCATTTGAGTAGAACTTAACAGTAAAGAGGAATTAAAGTACTTAAATCATGATTCAAGAATGTGTCAGACACATGTAGGTTAAACATTCTCCCCCTTTTTGTCATTAAGCAAAAAGCAATAGGAACGAGACAAAGAAGAAGAGACAATGAGGAGAAAGAGCACAATCCATTCATTAAGGTTGAGGAGGTACAGGCAAATAAAAAGCAGAGAGAGAAGGGAGGATAATGAGAAATAGCTTCCCAGGCCTGCTCTTCCTGACGCTTGAAGAATTGCCTAAAGGCACCACTCTCAATGGAGAAGGTTGGTCCCATGGTGGAGCCATCTTGGATAGATAGATGCTGCGCTGCTTGGTAAGAAACAGGTCATACTCTTCGGGATCCATAGAGGAGCAGAGGATGAGTGTTTTACCAAAACTTGCACAGGCAAGAAATTGATCCATGGTGACAGGGTAGAATATCTGTTTCTCCTTGAGTTCCTGGCGAAGAGCTAAAAACACCTTGTACCTTTCAGCCCAAACTTTGTAGGGATCAAGGCCAGATGGATTGAGTTCATATCCAAGAAGGTGGCAGAGAGACAGGAGCTTTTCCTTCCCTGGCCTGAGCAGCATTCAGATGAGTAAGCTGTTGTGCTGACAGGGAGTAAAGCTTGGACCAATCGGAGGCATTCAGCCTTCACATTCTGAGAGGAGAGGGGCAAGAACATCAGATTTGACAAACCCTCTATGATATTCCCGAAGAGAAATCTAGGAAAACCAACTTGAAGGCCTTTCTGAATCTTGATTCTGCCGGACTCTAGCAAAGCGCTCAAAAATGATTGAGCCAATGAAGATTCGATGATCAAGAAATGAATCTGAGGCAGGAAAATTCTTCAGGTAAATGAAGAGTTGCAAAATCTACTCTGATTTCCTCAGACTGCTCAGAGTGGTTAGGACCTTGATGGCTCTCTTGAACTGGCTAAGCTGAACTTCAGGCAATCTTTGAGATACCTGTAGTTGTTGAACATTTGGAAATGCCTGACCAGCTTGATGAGCTTCTGAATAGCAGGGGCCCAGGTGTTCTGGTGGTGAAACTTGAACCACTCAGAAAGGGTCAAGGAGTGATCCCTGGGAGGAAACCTTGCTGCCTTAGCCTAAAGAAAGCGATTGTACAAATCTTTATAAGATTTAGCCCATTGCTCCTCAGTTTTGGAGTGGGCTGGGAGAAGATTTTGGATTTTTTCGGCTTTAGACAGAGGAGTATAGGGAAGAATGACATCTAAATGGTCAGAGAGGTTAGAAAGGAAGATTGTGAGAGTGGCAAAGACACCCCTTGAAGATATCTTTGTACAGTGAGGTATGCTTGTGGGTGACTATAAGAGAAAACCAAGAGGGAAGAAGAGGTGGAGGAAGAAAGTTTCGTTTCTTTGAGACAGTACTGGAAGAGTCTGTCTTGGAAAGGTGTCTCCTACTCAGCATGTTGGGTTCTCATATTGGAGAATGTTGGGTTACAACAAGTGCTTAAATGTTTTTGATGATGCAATACTAATTGATGTTATGTGAAATGTTCACAAATGGTATGTTTGTTTTTGATGATGAACATTTCATGAACAAGACAAAATTGTTTGTTATGAATGTGTGAAACATGAGGAGAATGACAATTGGATGCAAATGAACACATGTTTTATATTTCATTATATCTCACTAATTATGTCTTTTAATGTAGGTGAGATTCCATGCAAGACAAAGCCAAAATCCAAGTGCAAAAGAACAAGACAAGTTGCTGAAATAGTGCACCTGTCAACAGATGACAGTGCATCTGTCAACAGATGATAGTGCATCTGATGCATCTGTCGACAGATGATTTTCGCCTTCGACACATACACTCAGAAATCTATTTCCAGAAAGCCCAGTCTTCCAGTTCTTGCAAACCTGTCAGCATCTGTCGACAGCAGCAAGTCGGCTGTCGACAGACGGAGTGTTGGAAGATCTAATGGCCAGGATATGATCTATATTTTGGTGTTTCCTTTTAGCACGACTCTCTATGCTTGGACACCACTATATATGGATCATATGAGGCTATTTTCGCAGCAAGGAGCCACTATACCAAAACCCTAAGCAAAGGTCAAGATCAAGGCTTTCTTCCTGCTGCCCTGCTTCATCTCTCTGCCCAGAACAAAGAAGAACAACCTTCCAAGCGGAGTTGAAGCCGGTTCGTCCGTGGTTCAAGCTTCTCCATCAACTGATACTTGTCAAGACGAAGCTTGGAGTTTTCTGGACGACCACGAGAAGAGATCTACATCGGGATTTGATTCTTCATCTCTAAACTCTTCTCTTTCACTACTTTCATATATCTGGTGTGTGCACTGATTTGAGATCAGTACGTGGATGTTGTGGAAGTGTGGATTGTTGTTCTGATTGCGTGTTTGCATCAGACAACGTGTGTGTGGTGTGTTGGTCAGATCAAGGTTAGAGGATCTGATCTTTTGTGGACTTGATCTAGCGTGTGTGTGTGTGGTTGAGCCGGTGTGCTCGTGTGTGTGTTGTACTCAGTTCTTGAGTAGTGTGTCCTCACTGTGTGGGGGGTGGACGTAGGAGTCACATGGTGTGATCTCCGAACCACCTAAAAAATCCCTTGCACTGTGGTTTGATTTGTGGTTTGCACTGTATTGCGCTAGATGCATGCATAGGATTTCGTCTACACACTAACTGTTAGTTTGCTCACACACATTGCATCAGATCAAAGGGGTTTTAATTGAGTAGATCTTTTAATCCGAAGTAATTTTCATATTGCTTAAGTTTCCGCTGCAAATCTATTCAACCCCCCTTTCTAGCTTTGCCAATACCGATATCCGATCCTAACAATTGGTATCAGAGCAGGTTCTTTTTTATCGGTACTGATTTGGCAGATCTATTTTTGTGCACTTTGCTCTTATTCCTAACAATTGGTATCAGAGCAGGTTTTCGGTTCAACGATTGTGATTTGGCATATCTGTTTATGTGTGATTAATTGCTCTGATCGGGTTTATAATTGATTCTAACTGATCTGATTACTTTGGTTGTGGTTTATTAATCTACAACATACTCAGAAATATGTCTGAGTTGTCGAGTATCATAAATAGACCAATGATTATTGAGTTTGATAACCATGTTGATAAAATGCAGGACTCCTTTAAGAAGACAAGCAAGATTGCAAATAAAGCCAAAGACAAAGCTTCATGGCCCTTGGCAGCTCCAGAGGTTCTCCTAGTTCAGACAAATCTGAAAGATCATATCTGTCAGAGAAGTCAAGAAACTCTCAAAGGTCAGGTAAATCCAATTTAGACCCATTTGACGCATCAATATCTAATTCTGATTCAGAATGATATTTCCTATGATGAGTTAATAGAATGCTATGAGCACTTTCCATCAACTTAAGAAGGTAAAAACTCAAAACAAGAAGCTAAAAGAAAATTGGATAAGAATGAAATGAGAATTGATAATGCTCAAGCATTTTATGAAGAAAATGAAAAATTGAAAATGGAGAATGAAAAATTGGAAAAGGAAGGAAAACTATGAAATCAAGTTTTCTAAGTTGAAAGAAGATCATGATCATGTGGAATCTGAAAATTCTGATTTGAAAAATCAAATGAAAAATTGATTGATCATAATGAGAATCTCAAATTTGATAATGATCAATTGAACAAACAAATCTCCACATGGCTCATGATCACCAAATAAAAGAAATTGCAATCAACTGTTTGAGGAGAATAATCATCTGAAAAAGAAGATTGAAGGCTTGTATCATAACAGACCATTAAATGATGAATGGAACAATGCTAAGCAAAAAATTGCTGACTTGAAAAATCAAATTGTTCAAAGTGAAATTGAAAAGAACAAATACAAAATGGTCTGGATGTCATGAAAAACCAACTTCTAACTTCTGAAAAAGAATTGTTACATTGAAAGCTGAAAAGAAAAAATTGAACAAAAAACTCCAAATAGGAAGAATCATTTTTCAATTGAAAACCAAAAGAAAAAAGAAAAGAAAACAAGAGTCTACAGGGTCTCTACACCTCCTCCAGAGGCCCAGAATGTTTCAAGGAAATCTCCAACTCCACATCACGCCAAGAGATACCAAAGGGTACCACCTCCTTTTTCTCAACCCAAGGGTGATCAAAGGTACTCTAAAGGATCTCAGAGATTCCAGCAAATGCAATCACACTATGGTAAGCTCCAGGTAAATGCTCAACATGTTTGCTACAATGCAATAAACTTGGTCATCTTGCTAAATTCTGCTGGAAGAAAAATCAACACTCTCATAAAAATCATGATGTTGTGCATGCTTCAAGGCTCCATAATAATCCATGTGTTCATACACACAAGGATAAACATGTTCATAAAGATCAGAAATTTCATGTATCTATGAACAGGAAACTGCACAAAACAACAAAAATCCAAAAATCAAATCACTTTGGATTTTGAAATCTTTGTTATATCCTAACATTAATGTCGTTGCAGGACCCAAGCAAGTGTGGGTCCCAAAACAAGCTTGATCAAAGTGCGAGGTCTTGCAGCCAAAATTAGAAATGGATTCATGACATTGGCTGTGCAAGGCAAGAAATGATGGAGAACAAAGGTAAACTATTTTTACTATGATTGAAGACTGTTCAGGTAAAATCTCCCTATCACTTCATATATGAACTGCTGAAATTGAAATGGATTCTTACCTTTATCTGAGCATGCAAAATGTGTCTTAATGCTACCCCACATGACAATGCCTCTTAGCAATTGGAATCATGCCATCTTGCTTGCATAACTGTGCACATGACCTCTTGGTATATCAAATGATGACATGTGGAAAAACAAGTTATGCTTGTTTGGAAACTATCATTATGCGTGAGTAAAATACTCCGCCAAGTACCAAAAGTCATGTAATACATAAGGCTAGTTGTGTGCTTAATAACGTGTGAATTGCTTGATACATTTTCTATGCATATGTTATGGGGAGTAAGTTTGAAATGCTCATGAATGCTCATGAAATTTGTGTGCAACTGCTTGTGATGAATGTCTAAATCATGATTGAATTGCTTGAATGTTATCTCATCACATCACACATTATGGGGGAGTAAGTTAAGGCTAGGTGAGTGAAATTCATAAGGGATACCCTCATATTCAATGTGTACTTATCCCTCAATCTTATGGTTCAAATCACTCTCAATTCAAAGCCTTAAAACTGAAGTTTCAAAGCCCCTGTCGACAGCCCCAAACAGCCTGTCGACAGATATGGCCTCACAGAACCAAGAAATTGGACTCTGTGTGCTTCTGTCGACAGACAAAAATCCTTCTGTCGACAGCTTTACTCAATTCCTGATTTCCCAGACCCCAACTGCTCTGTCTGAGTGCATCTGTCGACAGACACTCCCTTTCTGTCGACAGATACACATTTTCTGTAAATTCTTCATCCTTCTTCATAATTTCTTCATGAGTATGTTCATATCATTGATGCAAGGGGAATGGGTATAAATATTCATTATAACCTTTCATCCTCACATAGTATCAAAGTCATATGGTTAATCACAATGATTTTGAAATAATATTTTGAGATTGAGTCTAGGTTGTATCATCTAGAAAACATTGAACAAATCTAATGATTTTAACCTAACTCACTTGAATAACTCCCTTGTGGATGATCATGTTTCTATATGGATTGACAAGTAAGAAGGTTTTTGAACTTAATGTCTTTGCATTGGCCTTTGACCTTAATAAACCTTTTGAACTTGATTTTCCAACTTAAAAAAAAAGAGAAAAGCTACCTATTTCTAAAGTCAAAAATTAAAAAAAAAACAAATATGTGAATTGGGACAAAGGCAGAGCAATGATGAGTATCACTGAGTAACCGGGGACACGGGCATCACAAATGTCTGTCTTCGCGTCAAAAAGTCCTTTCATTATCTCTGCATAATGGTATAATGGTCACTCACACTGAGTAAGGGGTACGGGCATCCCAAATGTCTACCTTCACGTCAAAAGGTAAAAGTGATCCTAATTACCACTTAAATTGTTCAAATGCTAGAAATAGAGTGGAGCCTCCAAGATTTAAATCAAGGCAATAGGTTGTCTATGTCATTGTTCATGTAGACATTGCCTTCATTTACCAACTGAACATCACCCACTAAGGTATATGATTTTCTTCAATGGTTTTATTCAAAAGGGTTATCTCATTTCATGTGTTTTTGAACGATGTATTCTAAATGCTATAACTTGAGATTCCGGAGTATTATCTCTTACCATTGTAGATTTTTATGTGTCTTAATACTAGTGTTTATGACATTTTGTAGTGGGTATCAACCTATTCTCAACCTTGCAATCTCATTTGAACACTCATTCCTACTCAATTCTTTCACAATTCAGTTATGTTGTCACACAATTCTTTGCTTCATTCTTTTACTTGTGTGCACCCATTATCTTTTTGAATGTTGCCAAAAGGGGGAGAAACATCAATTGTGCATAATTGAAATTTTGCCATCATCAAAAAGGGGGAGAATGTTGGGTTCTCATATTGGAGAATGTTGGGTTACAACAAGTGCTTAATTTTTTGATGATGAGCAATACTAATTGATGTTATGTGAATGTTCACAAATGGTATGTTTGTTTTTGATGATGAACATTTCATGAACAAGACAAATTGGTGTGTTATGAATGTGTGAAACATGATGAGAATGACAATTGGATGCAAATGAAACACATGTTTTATATGTTCATTATATCTCACTAATTATGTCTTTTAATGTAGTGAGATTCCATGCAAGACAAAGCCCAAAATCCAAGTGCAAAAGAACAAGACAAGTTGCTGAAATAGTGCACCTGTCAACAGATGACAGTGCATCTGTCAACAGATGAATAGTGCATCTGATGCATCTGTCGACAGATGATTTTCGCCTGTCGACAGATACACTCAGAAATCTATTTTCAGAAAGCCCAGTCTTCCGGTTCTTGCAAACCTGTCAGCATCTGTCGACAGCAGCAAGTCGGCTGTCGACAGACGGAGTTTCGGGAAGATCTAATGGCCAGGATATGATCTATATTTTGGTGTTTCCTTTTAGCATGACTCTCTATGCTTGGACACCACTATATATGGATCATATGAGGCTATTTTCGCAGCAAGGAGCCCCTATACCAAAACCCTAAGCAAAGGTCAAGATCAAGGCTTTCTTCCTGCTGCCCTGCTTCATCTCTCTGCCCAGAACAAAGAAGAACAACCTCCAAGCGGAGTTGAAGCCGGTTCGTCCGTGGTTCAAGCTTCTCCATCAACTGATACTTGTCAAGACGAAGCTTGGAGTTTTCTGGACGACCAACGAGAAGAGATCTACATCGGGATTTGATTCTTCATCTCTAAACTCTCCTTTCACTACTTTCATATATCTGTGTGTGCACTGATTTGAGATCAGTACGTGGGTTGTTGGGAAGTGTGGATTGTTGTTCTGATTGCGTGTTTGCATCAGACAACGTGTGTGTGGTGTGTTGGTCAGATCAAGGTGAGATCTGATCTTTTGTGGACTTGATCTAGCGTGTGTGGTGTGTGGTTGACCGGTGTGCTCGTGTGTGTGTTGTACTCAGTTCTTGAGTAGTGTGTGTCCTCACTGTGTGGGGGGTGGACGTAGGAGTCACGTGGTGTGATCTCCGAACCACCTAAAAAATCCCTTGTGCACTGTGGTTTGATTTGTGGTTTGCATTGTATTGCGCTAGATGCAGCTAGGGATTTCGTCTACACACTACTGTTAGTTTGCTCACACACATGCATCAGATCAAGGGGTTTTAATTGAGTAGATCTTTTAATCCGAAGTAATTTTCATATTGCTTAAGTTTCCGCTGCAAATCTATTCACCCCCCCTTCTAGCTTTGCCAATACCGAATATCCGATCCTAAACACACAGCACAGACCTAAGGATACCTCTTCAAACTCATCCTTAATTTTATCAATAAAAGGAGAGTCGATTTGACATCCTTAGGAATAATAGTGATAAAGGAGGGAGGTGCTGGTTGGTTTAGAAATGCATCAGAATTGAGAGATCCTACTTCGGAAGTGAAGATGTCCAGAAGGGATGATGCTCCAGCTGAGATTGCTGGAGGGGCCTCAATTCTTGAAAAAGAGAAGAGATGAGAAGTAGAAGAAACATGCGAGGAGTGTGATGGGATGAGGAGGAAAGGTGTGGGAGAGGAAATGGGCCTGGATCTAGGCTTTTTTGAAGGGAGTGGAGAAGGTGGAGCTGTAGAGGTTAGTGGGTGGAGAAGGAGGAATGGGAGTGTGGTAGAAGTGGAGCAATGGTGAAGATCTGAAACCACTTCTTCAGGTAAGGAGGGCAGGGATCCACACTGCCGGCCATGGTGGCCCTGATTCCATTTCAACTGGCCCTGATGGCCCTGAATCTTCACTGGCCCTGATGGCCCTGACTCTGCAGCTGGCCCTGACTCTTCAACTGGCCCTGATGGCCTGACTCTTCAGCTGGCCCTTCTGCTGGGGCTTCGGCTGCTGCTGCGACTGCCCAGAGGGCTCAGGTACACTTGAGTGAGGCTCCTGAGCTGCTGGAGGAGCAGGAGCTTGAGCTCCAACTGCCTGAAGGATGTCAGAGAGCATATTCTTCATGGTCCCATTTCCTGATGAACCATGTCATGGCAGAGCGACATCTGAGCCAATCCTTGCGGGCTGAAGCTTGGCTTAGAAAGATGGAATTCACATCAGACTGAAGTGAGCAAAGCAGCTCACCCTGAACATCCACCTCTCAATCACAGGTTTTAAATTGATGACAATCTTTTGCTTGACCTGTCTCAAATGGTGCATCAGCTAAAAGTGGTACTTCAGGAGCTATCTCTTTCTCTTTGCCCTTTGTGCTGGAGGAGGGGTATCATTATCCTCATCAGAACTTGATGAACTAGCTGTCTCCCCTTCTCTGGCATCCAAATTTTCAGACTTTCTCTGGTCTTCATCCTGATCTCTAGTGGCTGGAGGTGCAACATCTGGTGTCTCTTGGGATTGCTCCCCCTCAAGTGAAGCATCTTCTGCAACGGCACCAGCTCCCCCTGACCGGAGCATCCAGTTCCATCGAATCTCCTGAGGATTTTGCTGCTCTCTCTTCCACTGGACCTTCTTCAAAGATGTGGCCTGATGCCACAGACTCTTCCATAACAGCAAGAATGTCTTCTGGGAGATGTCTTCAATTCTCCTTTCAGTAGAAGCACAACTGGATCTGCTGCTGTGCTGGCCTTCTTCTTCTTGCCCTCACTGCGCTGCTGCCTGGGCTCTGATTGATTTATGGCCATAGATGGCCCTTCCGGCTCGTTTCTACAAGGACTGGAACAGAACCTGATTCCAGTGGCAATTCGGCATCACAGGATCTGCCTTCATGGGATTTGAGCACTGAAGGCTCACCAATGAGTCCTTCACCTCTGCAACTGAGCCTTAACCAGACCCCATTGACTACTGAAAAGCCACTCTTCTTAAGTTTCTGGACCTGATAGCTTGGCCCATCTTCTCCACAACTGCCCCTGAGACATCTACACCGAAGGTCTAAAGATTCTGGTGAGTAAATGGGCATAGGGCAGGGACACATTCAACTTGCTTTTAGTGTCCCAAATCTGCTCCCGGCAATTTCATTCTCTCTATCATCACGCGGCCATATTGATTTCCTCATTTTTAATGGCCCAGTACTCAGGTCGGAGTCAGCCTAGTGCAAGAGGAGAAGTTGCACTTCGGAACTAAAATCTGACAAACAATGAAGTGAGGAGGCTGTTGAAAGCACTTAACTGATTGATATCTAGCTTGCCATCCCCATCTTGAACCCGGGCCCAACAATCCCAAACCCTTTCTTGGGTTTCTACATAATGAATTCCACTGAAACCGGATGTGCTTACTCCAAATAGCATCTTAAGCATTCCGGGTCGATTCTGATTAGGGTGCCCTTGACTGAAGAAACGAGGGCCCCCTCTTCTTCTTCTTAAGCACACAAAGAACGGCTTTTTACCCAAGCCTGTTACTTCTGACCAAGTGGTGGGTTCTTTCCTCATCTGGTTGATCTTCTCCAATGCTGTGCTCATTCCATTTTTTCTGACGATGTGTGACATTACTTCTTGTGACACCACTTTTTCTTCTAAAGTGAAAACGCTCTCCTGAGCTGGGGTGAGGTTGTCGGGCTCTGTAACCACCCACTGTCGGGCAATAGCTGGTGGCGGTTCATCTTTCCTGTTTGAAGTGTTCTAAGGAGGGTGCAGAAAGGGAACCCTCAACCGTAACGGGTCCGGGGATGGGCTTGTCAATGCAGAGGATGGAGGCAATTTAGGGATAGAGGCCACGGGCTAGTGCTCGGCTCATGCGTCGGGACGAAAGAGGAAAAGGTGAATTGAGGATTTGGTGTTATTGTTAAAGTCAAGGTTTAAAGAATTAAATGCCAAAAGGTTGGGGTTCAGAAAACGACACTATGTGACCGCCTCAAGAACTATGTATTTCGGAATGCTTTTGAGGATGGGTGTATTTGAATTGATTGTTGGAAAGGTTAAGAGAGAGGACCTTCTTACAAATGATAATATTTTAGTTTATTAGGTGGCTTTTTTTGGGATAACTGTGTTTGACATTAGTTGGTCGTTGATTAAATCTTCTTTCGTCCTTTGTGAAAATTCGCTATGGGGTTTGTATGCGGATAAAATAGGTTTGTTTTATTGATGGGGGTAATGTGTTGTAAAATGGTGGGGTCTGAATGGGGGTCCTGGAGGATGATTGATTTGGTGAAAGGGAGGCGGCTGGTGTTGTCAGAGGAGAGGAAGCTCTGATTTGATTGAAAAATAAAAAGTAGGCGGAAAAGGGATGGGAATAGAAAAACCCACCAGCAAGTACTAGCGTCAGCTGTAGATAGGCTAGCTTTTGTAGATATTTGAACTGAATTTGGATAAACAGGACCATGAGAAAAGACAGATCCAAGGGGGATTTTTGATGGGGATCTAGCATTGAGCAATAGGCAGCGCAAGAAAGAATAAATAATTAAAAATTACAGGTCACAGGAGAGTGGATACCATAGGACATAGATCAGAGATGGTAAAAAGACTTCACAGAAACAAATGGAATCAAGCGGCTTGATAATAGGCAGTCTTGGTTAGTTCTCTTGGGCATACAAGTTAGGCCTGATGCGGTTGGCGGTACTAAGGATATTGATACACCGTTGTGGTGTAGATCGAGATAACCTACTTCATCCCTTGTCCACTGCAATTGATGATGTATTTAGGTGTTGACAGTGCTTGCGTTAGTAATTTCAAAAAAATTTCTTAGCAGTTCTCGGTGACTTTGCTGAGAGATGAATAGAGGCCTAAGTGCTTGATGAAGAGAGAAAGTCGTTCAAAGTAACAAAATAACTCAAAAAAAGTCAACTGCAAGCCCATCAAACGACAAAGAAAGAGAAACAGGAGAAAAAAAAAGAAAATCCCCCAACGCCCCCATCCCCGCAAGAGACAATGTCATCAAATAAAGAGTCCCACAAAGTTATTTTGAATTGTTTGGGAAAAACAGGACACTGACCTCGACGAAACCATGTTTTAGGAGAAAAACTAAGTCTTCATACCACTCTAGGTGCTTTTTTTAAACCAATAGAGCCTTATGCAATTAAAACATGATCGGAATCTGTATCATCAACCCGGCGTTGTTCCCATAAACTCTTCTTTTATAAACCGTTTAGAAACTTACATCCATTTGAAATAACTTTAAATCTAATGCAGAAGCATAAGCAAGTAAAATTCTAATAGCCTCAAGTCTAGCCCTGCATATTTCATCAAAATCTATGCCTTCCTCTTGACAATAGCCTTGAGCCACCAGTCTGGCCTTGTTTCTTAGAATTACCTAGATTCATCCAATTTGTTCTGAACACCCATTTAGTGCCGACAAGATGGTCTTTCTAGGAACAAGTGACCATACTTGGTTTCTCTTGAATTGATTAATCATCTTGCATTGCTATTATCCAATTCATCAGTTAAGGCTTCATTGACTGTCTTAGGCTCTAATTAGATACAAAAGCAAGGTAATCACAAGGAATCACAGTTACCTCTTGTCTTACCCCTACCGATGGATCACCAATGATGTTTTCAGGTGGGTGATCTTTCTTGTATCTCTATTCCTTTGGAAGAGTTTCATGAGAAATTTCTTCTTGTTGCATTTCTTCCAGAGGCGGATCATCCTTGTCTTCAAGTGATGTGTCTTTCAGTTATTGGACAGTTCATCTGCATCATCATTATCACTTTCTACTTCCTTCTCAAGGAGGGGTTAGTTTCATCAAAAATAATGTGTACAGACTGTTCAATCAATAATGTACGTTTATTAAAACACTCTATAGCCTTTGGGTTTAGAGGTGTACCCCATGAAGATGGCTTCATCTGATTTGCATCCAACTTACCAATATCCCTTTTTCCGTTGTTGTGAATAAAGCAAGGACATCCAAAGGTTCTGAAATGGCTGATCTTTGGCTTCTTCCCTTTAACAGCTCATATGCAGTCTTCTTCAGGATTGGCCTGATCATGACTCTGTTGACAAGTAGCTGGCTGTGTTGACTGCTTCTGCCCAGAAATATCTTGGTAACTCATATTCACAAAGCATGTTCTTGCCATATCTAAGAGAGTTCGTTCTTCCGTTCGGCTATAACCATTTTCCTGTGGTGTCCTTGGTGCTGAGAAATTGTGCTGAATTCCTTGATCATCACAGAATCTAGCAAACTTTTCATTTTGAACTCACCACCATGATCAGATCGAATGGATACTATACTGAACTTCTGATCTTTCTGGACTTTCTTGCTGAAGCTAACAAAATTATAAAAGTATCATTTTTGTGTTCTAAGAATGATACCCATGTGAATCTTGAGTAGTCATCTACTATAACAAATCCGAAATTCTTTCCTCCAAGACTGGTAGTCCTCATTGCCCAAATAGATCCATATGTAGGAGCTCTAAGGGTTTTGAGGTGGTCACCACCGTCTTTGACTTGAAGGAACTCTTTGTGTGCTTTCCCTTAGCACACGGTCTGCAGACACTTTCTAATTTACCATTGATTTTCGGTAGACCTTCCACAAGATTCCTCTTTCTGAGCTTGCTCAAGCCATCCAAGCTGCAGTGGCTAGCCTTCTGTGCCACAGATCAGTTGATTTGTCTTTGCTGGCTGCCAGACACACATTTTGCTCTTTGAGTTCTTCAAGGTAGAGCACGTACAGATTCTTCTCTCTATTTGCTTCAAAGATGACTGCACCATCCTTTAGTATGCTGCATTTTGTTCTTGAAATTTGATTTGATGTCCTCTATCACACAGCTGACTAATACTTATGAGGTTGTGCTTTAAACCTTTGACTAACAGCACATCTTCTATGACTGTTTTTCCTTGCTGTTTACTGATCCACTCCACTACAGTTCCTTTTCATTATCTCCATAAGTGACTGTTCCTTCTTCATCTTGGAGATGGGAGAAAAGCTTCAGGTTTCTGTCATGTGCCTTGAGCACCCACTATCCAAATACCATTTGGATGCTCGAGGATTAACCTGAAATAAAGACATCAAGATTTAGGTACCCAAGTTCTTTTGGGTCCTATGGGTCAGTATCATTACTTTTACTTTTTATTATCCACTTCTTATGTCTTGTTGGACAGGTGGATTTAAATGTCCTAGCTTATTACAGTGACTACAACATGATGTTATTGTTACTCTTTCTATGTACTTAAAATTCGCTTTATATGCTACATCTTGTTTTGGAGTGAATTAGGAGTTGGATATTTTTCAGGATAGATTATTTCTTCTTCATTAATGGAGGTATGTATCCTAAACCTCGTTTGTTCTTACCAGATCTTCTAGCACCTTTAATAATAAGGAATTCTTTCCATTTGTAAACTTTCTTGGTGCTTGCTAGTGTATTGTTTTCTTCATTTAATTCATTTACCGTTTTTCTTAAATCATCTGAGCTTTCCTGTTTTTCTAGGTCAATGATTGTTTGTTCTTGTCTTTTAAGTTTTCACATAATAGTTCATTTCTTCTCTTAAGCTCCATTATTTGTTTTTCTAGTTCTTCATTTCAGATTTAAATCTGAGTGGTATTTTCGAGACAGGTGATATTTTTCTTGCTTAGCTTAAGTAGTTTGGACACTTCTTTGTACTTATCGTAGAGTTCATTAAATGCACTTTCAAATTATCGGAATCTGAGTCATTACAGGAATCAAAAGAGGAATCAGAAGTTACCTTATCCCCGGTATTTGCCATGAGAGCCAGGTTGGCTTCTTCTTCTTCACTGCTGGAGCTTGACTCACTGTCTGAGTCGCTGCTGTTTTCCCATGCAGCTGCCATGGCTTTCTTTTGTATCTTCTGAACTTCTTGGAGCTGTCCTTCTTCTTGTGATCATTTTCTTTAGCATTGGCAGTCTGCCTTGATATGTCCAGGCTTCTGCATTCATAGCAAAGTGGCTCATTCTCTCTGATCTTTTCGTCTGGTCTCTTGAGATCTTTGTTTTTCTTGAAGTACCTCCTACCAGACTGGAACTTCTTCTTCTTTGCCAAGATTCTCTGCAATCTTTTGACAGCATAGCTTCTTCATCATCACTATCTTTGTTATCTTCACTGCTATCCAAGATTCTTCAGATGAGTCCCTATTAGCTTTAGCGCATTGGACTGCTTCTTTCTACTAGAGGATTCTCCTAATCTTTCCATGTTTATTCATGGCCATGAGAGACCCGATGAGTTTTCTACTGACATTCTCTTAAGGTCATTAGCTTCTTCGATAGCTGTGACCTTTGGTCCATGAAGATGGCAAGGATCTGAGAATCTTCCTTACCATATCTGCAAACTCATATGACTTTCCTAGACTGGCTAGACCATTAGTGATGTCAGTAAATCGACTAAACATTTGTAATAGACTCACCTGATTGCATTTGAAATCTTTCATACTGAGTGAAAGAATGTCGATTCTTGTCTCCTTTACCTTGTATGTACCTTCATACGTATCCTTAGCTTTTCCCACATTTCCATGGAGGATTTGCATGCTGAAAACTCTGTTGAATTCCTTCTTGCTTAGAGCACAACATAGAATGCTCTTAGCTTTACAGTTCAAGGAAATTTTCTTTCTATCTCATCTGTCCATTGTGCTTTCTCATTTGTGACGACCAGATCACCTCTTCCACTATCGACCAGATTTGATAGTCATGGCTTGTAGAAAGTATTCCATCCTGGTCTTCCAATACGTGTAATCTTCACCGTCGACACAGGAGGTCTGTTGACAGACTGACCTTCGAAGTGACCTTGGGCTGCCATGGATCTTTACTCTTCAGATCGTTGGATCTTGTTCTTTGTCGAAGAGACTCGCTCTGATACCACTTGTTGCCTGGTTGGCTAACCCAGAGGGGGGGTGAATGGGTCTTTAAATAAAATTTATCTGATAAAAACCTGAGCTCAAACAAACATAAAGAGTTCTTGGAAGGGATTAGTAATGGTTAGTAAAAGCAAAATCACACGATAAAGACAATCACACAACACACAGATTTATCCTGGTTCGGATCTCCTCTCCTTAGGAGTCCTACGTCCAGTCCTGAGCAATCCTCAGGATTTCACTAACTAGGGTACAGTCCCCCTATGACAAAAACAACACCCAGCTTAGCTGGTCCTCCCTCACTCCTGAAGGGAACACAACACCCTAGTACCACCAGGTCTTCCTTCACTCCCGAAGGGAAAAACACACACCCTGGACACCACCAGGTCTTCCTTCACACACGAAGGGAAGAACACAAGAAAATCTTGAAGGAAATGACTAGCCCCTAGATCAAGCTTTTACAAAACTCAATCTGAAGCTACAAGCACTGAGAGTCAAAGATCTACACAATGTGGACTCTCTCAGAACTAATCTAGCTCTTCCTTGATTTTTCTTCTCACAGCAGAGGAGCTAGGAGCCAAGATCGAAAGGAGAGAATTTCTGGCTCTTGTGATCTTCTGAAGACTTGAAAGTGACAGAGTTCTAGACTCTCTTAATGACAATAACTTCCTTCGCGAAAAAAAACAAATGTTGTCGTCTTCGGAACTTCGTCTTGTATTTATATCTCCAATTTGAATGAGGACGAAGAGATGACCGTTGTCTCACAGCTTTAGTGAATGTTAGACTGAAGGATTTGTGGAAGCTTCCTGTCGACAGTCTTTTGTTCTTTGGAGCACACAAAGTGATGAGATCTTCTGAGTTGGCTTGTAGTTCTTTCTGTGTCAGATGTTGTAGGATAGTGTATCCTTAAGGTTCTGCAAGGTTGAGCTTTAATGGTAGACAGCTATACTATCTCCAGATGTCACTCAACGTTAGAGCAGATAGACACAAATATGGTAGTAACAGTTTATCGTTCTAGAAGATGCATACAAGGATACACAGAATGGAAGATATGTTCTGTATCCGTGCAGAGATACGTTCAGTCTTTATTAAATGCATGGCAGTCAAACAGACGTGATGCGACTTTGACTATTCAACGTATCTTACTCAAGGAAAACAATAATTAATGGAAACATGACTTATGCAGTCGTTATGAAAGTCTGATAGAATCGTTAAAATCAAGTTGCTGCAGACTCATAAGAAGTCGTTATGATAACTTATGAAAATCGTTACCACAACTAAGTCGTTCTATAACAGATGATATAAAATCGTTATGAAACACTTATCAAGTCGTTATGAGATGCAAGTCGTTGAAACTCTCTAAAGAAATCGTTACGATGACTTACAGAATCGTTATGACGAACAAGTCGTTATAACTCTCGAAAGAAATCGTTACGATGACTTACAGAATCGTTATGACGAGCAAGTCGTTATAACTTTCTAAAGAAATCGTTATGATGACTTACAGAATCGTTATGATGAGCAAGTCGTTATAACTCTCTAAAGAAATCCTTACGATGACTTACAGAATCGTTATGACGAGCAAGTCGTTATAACTCTTCTAAAGAAATTGTTACGATGACTTACAGAATCGTTATGACGAGCAAGTCGTTATAACTTCTGAAGGAGTCGTTACGATAACTTACAGAGTCGTTATAATGAGCAAGTCTTATAACTTCTGAAGGAGTCGTTACGATAACTTACAGAGTCGTTATAATAGCAAGTCCTTATAACTTCTGAAGGAGTCGTTACGATAACTTACAGAGTCGTTATAATGAGCAAGTCGTTATAACTTCTGAAGGAGTCGTTACGATAACTTACAGAGTCGTTATAATATCGACTTGATTGACACAGCAAGGTTTTTCAGTAAATCGTTGAACTTGAGAGGAAATCGTTACAGCTAATGAAGGAATCGTTATGGCTCTCTGAGAAATGATGTATGTAAGTACTTACCACAAATGCTTGACTTTCTTTGTGCTTAAGGCTAAAATAAAACAAGGTTAGAAAAGTTTTGACAGGTTTTGTTTATCACCAAAATAAGCATGTAATTAATTTAAAAGTATATGGGGATGGACTGTTCATCAGGGCAATAGCTATTAAACATTTGAACGATTCCACCCCACATTCTTTGAAGATGAAGAGGAGATCGCAAACTACATAAGGCTAAGTTCATCCGTGTAGCCTTTATCCTTTGTGGGTGGCTAAAATAGTCTCGATGATGAAAAGGACGGAGGAATGCGAATCTGCATTGACTTCCAGGACTTGAATAGGGCATGTCCAAAGAGATTTCCCATTACCTCACTTGGACGTTCTAATTGATACACCATGGTTTGAAACTCTCTCATGGATGGTTACTCAAGCTATATCAAATCCGTCTAGCCCTAGAGGACCAAGAGAAACCTCTTCACCACGCCCTAGGGAACTTATTGCTACGTGGTCATGCCGTTGGATTAAAGAATGCCGACACCACTTATCAAACGACAATGTTAGCAATTTCCACGATATGATTCATATTCATGATAAGGTTTTACGTGGATGATATTGTGGGAAGTCTCAACTCGAAGTGAACACTCTCTCCATGCTTGCCAAAGTGTTTTGACGCGCACGAGAGTACTAATTGACATGAATCCGAAGAAGTGTCTATTTGGGGTTTCTTCAGGCAAGCTACTAGGTTTATAGTCAGCAAGTGGGGATTCAATATACCGAATAGGGCCAAGGCAATAAATGAGATGCCTCCTCCTAAGAACATATCTGACCTTCGAATACTGATTGGTCGACTATAGTTCATAAGGAGATTCATATCTCAGCATTCTCAAAGGGTCGTCCCTTCTATGAACTGTTTAAAAGGAGGAGTCAAATTTGAATGAAATGATATGTGCAAGGTAGTCTTTGAGAACTCAGAGTTATCTTGTGAATCCGCCCGTGCTGTAGGTGCTCGTCCCGAGAAAAACCCTTATCCTATATCTGTCGACTATTATAGACTCCCTAGGAGCTGTCCTTGCACAACATGATGATACTGGCAAATAAAGGGCAGTCTATTACCTATCTAGCCTATCAATCCCTCCGAGCTCAAGCTCACACAATGGAGAAAACATGTACAGTGCTAGTACGGGTAGTGCAAAATTGAAACACTATTTCCTAGCTCATCAGGTGAGCTTGATTTCTAGAATGGATCCTATTAGGTATCTCCTAGAGAAGCCAGTCCTCGCCGACAGATTAGCTCGTTCGCAGAGTTTCTTGTCTCAATTCGATATCACCTTTGTAGTCCAAAAGGCTATAAAAGGGTATGTCATTGCTAAGCATCTTGCTCACCTTCATTCCTCATAGGGACGATTCAAGAAAATTCCCTGATGAAAATATGTCACTCATCTCTCACGATTCCTTCTGGTCACTCTATTTCGATGGAGCTCTCAATTCTAGGGGATGGGGCATAGGTGTTGTCTTGCTCACCCCTGAAGGGATCACCATTCACTGGCTTATCAACTCCAATTCTTGCCACCAACAACATTTCTGAGTATGAGGCTCTCCTAGCCAGTCTAAAACATGTCTATCTCTTAGGCGTGCGTCATCTCAAGATCATAAGGGATTATCAACTCGTCCTTCGGCAGGTCCTTTCTACTTACCGCACTCGTGACCCTAAACTCAAGCCTTATCAAGATCTGGTCACACTCCTAGTGAAGCAATTTCGCAAGCTCATCTACATCCACACTCCTCGCTCTCAAAATATCTTGGCGGATGCCATGGCATCTGGGCCTCAACTCTCTCCCCCTCTCACCGCAGCACTGAGACTATCATTGTCCAGAGGTTAGAAGCACCTTCTATTTAGGATCCTTGGTTTGATAACCTTAGGAAGTCTTTAGTTGTGAAGGCAGATAGAAGAGAAGCGAAGGAAGTGATGCTTTTCTAGCTAGGGGAAATGATGGAAGAAGAAAGACCATGGTACTACGAGATCGAGTAATATGCAATGACGGTACCTTCCCAGAAGAAGTTGAGGCTGAAGATAGTAGAGCGGCGCTAAGATATACCATTGTTGGAGAAGTGTTGTATAGACGCGCTCTAAACGGGATGCTCCTCAGATGCTTGCCAGACAAAGAAGCCATGAAGGTAGTGGAAGGAGCCCACTCCAGTGAGTGTGGAGGGCATGTGAATAGCCAGATACTAGCTAAGAAAATCCTTAGGCAAGGCTATTACTGGCCAACCTAGAAGAAGATTGTGCCATCTACATCTGTAAGTATGTCAAATGCCACTTCATGTTGATAAGATCCATGCTCCATCTTCCTCCTTACATCCACTATCTTCCACTTGGCATTTTCTATGTGGGCCTTTGATATCATTAGACCTCTTGGTCTTCCTAATGCTCAAATCAAACAAAAAATCATTCATTGTCACTGCCACTGAGTACTTCACCAAGTGGGCCGAAGCAGAAGTATTACAGAAATAAAAGTTCAACCGTGTGCCGTTCATCATATACCGTGTGCGGTCTGCTCCGATATTCCGTGTCGGGGCGTGACACAGCTGTTGGAGGATGCGACCGATTTCATAGATCGCATTAAGGGCAGAATTATCAAGAATGAACAAGCACCTAGTTCTTCAAGCAGACCAACCAACGAAAGAAGCGGTTGTTGAGCATTATTGACGGGCCAAGCCAAGAGAGGAATCCCAAGATCACTATCGCCTCTCCCTCGAACAAGAAAATTGTAAGCATTGCCACAAGCCTGGTCACATTACTGAAGAATGCTGGAGGAAAGCTGGTGCGTGCCTGCACTACGAGAGTCACGAGCATTGCCCTATATTGAAGGAAAATGATAAGCATCCAAGAGGACAAAAGAGGCAAGGCAGACTCCATGCCGTTCAAGAAACAGAAACCACTGAATAGGGTGGAGTGGTTGAAGGTACACTGCAAGTCTTTTCTCAATCAACACTTATTTTATTTGATGCTGGTGCTACACATTCGTTCATATCTCAAAACATTATTGATACTCTGAATATTAAACCTGCATTTATGGGTTTTGAATTTCCTATCACAACACCACTGGGAGAGAAAGCCAAATTGAACAAATATTTTCCATTAGCTGATGTGATGATCACTGAACTCAACCTAAGAGCCGACCTGGTATGTATGCCCATGGAAGGCCATGATGTAATATTAGGAGCTGACTGGCTATCAACTTATGGGGCTAGCATCCACTATAGACGAGGGAAGATTACATTTAGTGAATTCCCAAAGTTGTCCTTCACGGGATTGTAGACACCGCCGAGGGACGTCGCGTATTCCACAAACAAGGATGTTCTTGGGGTGAGATGGATCATGATCGCCAGGTACACGAGGGTACCGAATAGAAAATGCACGCGCGAGGGGGTGCAAAATCGAAGAAGTGATCATGGTGCACGAAGGGCATAAAAGGAAAAGGTGATTGCAGAATACCTGTTGGAGTGTGGGGGGATTGCACGGAGATGTGGGTCCTTTCTTTTTCTACGAGCATGACTGGTCGTAGTAGAAGGCGCTTTCCGTGTTGATTACCTGAAAAAGAAAAAAGAGACAAGAAGAGAGAAGAGGATTAGCCGAATGTGCAGTATCAAATTCTAAATAAATGAAATAAAATAAATGACATGGGAACGACTCACTGTATGGTGGCTTTTAAACCCCTAAAATAAGTATGTGTGTGTGTGTATGCATGCATGTGTGTGTGTAAAAAGGGTGTAAAGATGGGCCACGTGGGGCTCGGAGGACGTAAATGAAAAGATGAAAGGGAGAAAGGGGAAGGGGTGCTTCCCCAATGATGGCGGCGCGGCGGCGATGCCGGAATGGATGGAGGAAGGAGAGGAGGAAGACACTCCCGCTTCACTCTGAAGCGTGTGGAGAACGACGCGGCTCCGACTCCAAGGAGGAAGGAGTGGATCGGTGTGGAACGGTAAGAGCTTGTCCTCGGTCTGGAAGTCGAGGAAAGAATCCGGTAGGGCTTCACTGCTTTGAGTGGACCCCCCTCTAATAATGACTCTCCAGTGTCTATTTTTAGGCAACACAGATTCAAATAGCATCGGGTACAGTGGATGCGACTTTCAGATTGAGTCACGTCCAGGTCAAACATCACGATTTCAAAGTCAATCTGATTTGACAATGGAGGATGATTATGACCTAGACCCGTCCTTTAGAATCATGTCGGTATAGCACGCCACGACTTTGAAGCGCCACATAGTCGCATCGGGGATGGCCGCCTCATTCTTGAAATGTGTCGACCTACCCT